>JAECXD010000654.1:0-27238 GCA_018151445.1 Zaprionus inermis | reverse complement strand
TATACTCTTCGAGAAGCGGGTATAAAAAGTTGTCTGCTGCTAGAGTTGAACTCGGGTTCTGACATTAGGAAAAACCGACATAAGCACATGGCCACAGTGCAATACTATTTCTTGAATATCTTCCTTATTTATCGGCCGATCTTATTGAAACTTTGCCAACACGCCCGCATGGTGGCGTTTATCACATGTATAAAAAATGATTGCTGTAGAGCTATATTTGCAGCTACAATCGACTTTTTTTCGATTTGTGGGGGCGGATGGAGGCGTGGCGAAAATCCAAAATAAACTTGATCTGCGTGCAGAATTAACACATATTGTCCCCAAATTTGGTAGCTCTAGCTCTTATAATAGCTGAGATCTAGGTTTTCACACGGACGGACAGACAGACAGACGGACAGACGGACATGGCTATATCGACTCGGCTGTTCATGCTGATTCAGAATATATATACTTTATGGGGTCGGAGATGTCTCCTTCTGCCTGTTACAAACATTTTCGGTTGGCACAAAGTTATAATACCCTTATACTCTTCGAGAAGCGGGTATAAAAAGTTGTCTGCTGCTAGAGTTGAACTCGGGTTCTGACATTAGGAAAAACCGACATAAGCACATGGCCACAGTGCAATACTATTTCTTGAATATCTTCCTTATTTATCGGCCGATCTTATTGAAACTTTGCCAACACGCCCGCATGGTGGCGTTTATCACATGTATAAAAAATGATTGCTGTAGAGCTATATTTGCAGCTACAATCGACTTTTTTTCGATTTGTGGGGGCGGATGGAGGCGTGGCGAAAATCCAAAATAAACTTGATCTGCGTGCAGAATTAACACATATTGTCCCCAAATTTGGTAGCTCTAGCTCTTATAATAGCTGAGATCTAGGTTTTCACACGGACGGACAGACAGACAGACGGACAGACGGACATGGCTATATCGACTCGGCTGTTCATGCTGATTCAGAATATATATACTTTATGGGGTCGGAGATGTCTCCTTCTGCCTGTTACAAACATTTTCGGTTGGCACAAAGTTATAATACCCTTATACTCTTCGAGTAAGCGGGTATAAAAAGTTGTCTGCTGCTAGAGTTGAACTCGGGTTCTGACATTAGGAAAAACCGACATAAGCACATGGCCACAGTGCAATACTATTTCTTGAATATCTTCCTTATTTATCGGCCGATCTTATTGAAACCTTGCCAACACGCCCGCATGGTGGCGTTTATCACATGTATAAAAAATGATTGCTGTAGAGCTATATTTGCAGCTACAATCGACTTTTTTCGATTTGTGGGGGCGGATGGAGGCGTGGCGAAAATCCAAAATAAACTTGATCTGCGTGCAGAATTAACACATATTGTCCCCAAATTTGGTAGCTCTAGCTCTTATAATAGCTGAGATCTAGGTTTTCACACGGACGGACAGACAGACAGACGGACAGACGGACATGGCTATATCGACTCGGCTGTTCATGCTGATTCAGAATATATATACTTTATGGGGTCGGAGATGTCTCCTTCTGCCTGTTACAAACATTTTCGGTTGGCACAAAGTTATAATACCCTTATACTCTTCGAGAAGCGGGTATAAAAAGTTGTCTGCTGCTAGAGTTGAACTCGGGTTCTGACATTAGGAAAAACCGACATAAGCACATGGCCACAGTGCAATACTATTTCTTGAATATCTTCCTTATTTATCGGCCGATCTTATTGAAACTTTGCCAACACGCCCGCATGGTAGCGTTTATCACATGTATAAAAAATGATTGCTGTAGAGCTATATTTGCAGCTACAATCGACTTTTTTTTCGATTTGTGGGGGCGGATGGAGGCGTGGCGAAAATCCAAAATAAACTTGATCTGCGTGCAGAATTAACACATATTGTCCCCAAATTTGGTAGCTCTAGCTCTTATAATAGCTGAGATCTAGGTTTTCACACGGACGGACAGACAGACAGACGGACAGACGGACATGGCTATATCGACTCGGCTGTTCATGCTGATTCAGAATATATATACTTTATGGGGTCGGAGATGTCTCCTTCTGCCTGTTACAAACATTTTCGGTTGGCACAAAGTTATAATACCCTTATACTCTTCGAGAAGCGGGTATAAAAAGTTGTCTGCTGCTAGAGTTGAACTCGGGTTCTGACATTAGGAAAAACCGACATAAGCACATGGCCACAGTGCAATACTATTTCTTGAATATCTTCCTTATTTATCGGCCGATCTTATTGAAACTTTGCCAACACGCCCGCATGGTAGCGTTTATCACATGTATAAAAAATGATTGCTGTAGAGCTATATTTGCAGCTACAATCGACTTTTTTTTCGATTTGTGGGGGCGGATGGAGGCGTGGCGAAAATCCAAAATAAACTTGATCTGCGTGCAGAATTAACACATATTGTCCCCAAATTTGGTAGCTCTAGCTCTTATAATAGCTGAGATCTAGGTTTTCACACGGACGGACAGACAGACAGACGGACAGACGGACATGGCTATATCGACTCGGCTGTTCATGCTGATTCAGAATATATATACTTTATGGGGTCGGAGATGTCTCCTTCTGCCTGTTACAAACATTTTCGGTTGGCACAAAGTTATAATACCCTTATACTCTTCGAGAAGCGGGTATAAAAAGTTTCTGCTGCTAGAGTTGAACTCGGGTTCTGACATTAGGAAAAACCGACATAAGCACATGGCCACAGTGCAATACTATTTCTTGAATATCTTCCTTATTTATCGGCCGATCTTATTGAAACTTTGCCAACACGCCCGCATGGTGGCGTTTATCACATGTATAAAAAATGATTGCTGTAGAGCTATATTTGCAGCTACAATCGACTTTTTTTCGATTTGTGGGGGCGGATGGAGGCGTGGCGAAAATCCAAAATAAACTTGATCTGCGTGCAGAATTAACACATATTGTCCCCAAATTTGGTAGCTCTAGCTCTTATAATAGCTGAGATCTAGGTTTTCACACGGACGGACAGACAGACAGACGGACAGACGGACATGGCTATATCGACTCGGCTGTTCATGCTGATTCAGAATATATATACTTTATGGGGTCGGAGATGTCTCCTTCTGCCTGTTACAAACATTTTCGGTTGGCACAAAGTTATAATACCCTTATACTCTTCGAGAAGCGGGTATAAAAAGTTGTCTGCTGCTAGAGTTGAACTCGGGTTCTGACATTAGGAAAAACCGACATAAGCACATGGCCACAGTGCAATACTATTTCTTGAATATCTTCCTTATTTATCGGCCGATCTTATTGAAACTTTGCCAACACGCCCGCATGGTGGCGTTTATCACATGTATAAAAAATGATTGCTGTAGAGCTATATTTGCAGCTACAATCGACTTTTTTTCGATTTGTGGGGGCGGATGGAGGCGTGGCGAAAATCCAAAATAAACTTGATCTGCGTGCAGAATTAACACATATTGTCCCCAAATTTGGTAGCTCTAGCTCTTATAATAGCTGAGATCTAGGTTTTCACACGGACGGACAGACAGACAGACGGACAGACGGACATGGCTATATCGACTCGGCTGTTCATGCTGATTCAGAATATATATACTTTATGGGGTCGGAGATGTCTCCTTCTGCCTGTTACAAACATTTTCGGTTGGCACAAAGTTATAATACCCTTATACTCTTCGAGAAGCGGGTATAAAAAGTTGTCTGCTGCTAGAGTTGAACTCGGGTTCTGACATTAGGAAAAACCGACATAAGCACATGGCCACAGTGCAATACTATTTCTTGAATATCTTCCTTATTTATCGGCCGATCTTATTGAAACTTTGCCAACACGCCCGCATGGTGGCGTTTATCACATGTATAAAAAATGATTGCTGTAGAGCTATATTTGCAGCTACAATCGACTTTTTTTCGATTTGTGGGGGCGGATGGAGGCGTGGCGAAAATCCAAAATAAACTTGATCTGCGTGCAGAATTAACACATATTGTCCCCAAATTTGGTAGCTCTAGCTCTTATAATAGCTGAGATCTAGGTTTTCACACGGACGGACAGACAGACAGACGGACAGACGGACATGGCTATATCGACTCGGCTGTTCATGCTGATTCAGAATATATATACTTTATGGGGTCGGAGATGTCTCCTTCTGCCTGTTACAAACATTTTCGGTTGGCACAAAGTTATAATACCCTTATACTCTTCGAGAAGCGGGTATAAAAAAGTTGTCAAGTGCTTTTAAAAAAAAAACCAAGTGCAATACTATTTCTTGAATATCTTCCTTATTTATCGGCCGATCCTATTGAAACTTTGCCAACACGCCCGCATGGTGGCGTTTATCACATGTATAAAAAATGATTGCTGTAGAGCTATATTTGCAGCTACAATCGACTTTTTTTCGATTTGTGGGGGCGGATGGAGGCGTGGCGAAAATCCAAAATAAACTTGATCTGCGTGCAGAATTAACACATATTGTCCCCAAATTTGGTAGCTCTAGCTCTTATAATAGCTGAGATCTAGGTTTTCACACGGACGGACAGACAGACAGACGGACAGACGGACATGGCTATATCGACTCGGCTGTTCATGCTGATTCAGAATATATATACTTTATGGGGTCGGAGATGTCTCCTTCTGCCTGTTACAAACATTTTCGGTTGGCACAAAGTTATAATACCCTTATACTCTTCGAGAAGCGGGTATAAAAAGTTGTCTGCTGCTAGAGTTGAACTCGGGTTCTGACATTAGGAAAAACCGACATAAGCACATGGCCACAGTGCAATACTATTTCTTGAATATCTTCCTTATTTATCGGCCGATCTTATTGAAACTTTGCCAACACGCCCGCATGGTGGCGTTTATCACATGTATAAAAAATGATTGCTGTAGAGCTATATTTGCAGCTACAATCGACTTTTTTTCGATTTGTGGGGGCGGATGGAGGCGTGGCGAAAATCCAAAATAAACTTGATCTGCGTGCAGAATTAACACATATTGTCCCCAAATTTGGTAGCTCTAGCTCTTATAATAGCTGAGATCTAGGTTTTCACACGGACGGACAGACAGACAGACGGACAGACGGACAGACATGGCTATATCGACTCGGCTGTTCATGCTGATTCAGAATATATATACTTTATGGGGTCGGAGATGTCTCCTTCTGCCTGTTACAAACATTTTCGGTTGGCACAAAGTTATAATACCCTTATACTCTTCGAGAAGCGGGTATAAAAAGTTGTCTGCTGCTAGAGTTGAACTCGGGTTCTGACATTAGGAAAAACCGACATAAGCACATGGCCACAGTGCAATACTATTTCTTGAATATCTTCCTTATTTATCGGCCGATCTTATTGAAACTTTGCCAACACGCCCGCATGGTGGCGTTTATCACATGTATAAAAAATGATTGCTGTAGAGCTATATTTGCAGCTACAATCGACTTTTTTTCGATTTGTGGGGGCGGATGGAGGCGTGGCGAAAATCCAAAATAAACTTGATCTGCGTGCAGAATTAACACATATTGTCCCCAAATTTGGTAGCTCTAGCTCTTATAATAGCTGAGATCTAGGTTTTCACACGGACGGACAGACAGACAGACGGACAGACGGACATGGCTATATCGACTCGGCTGTTCATGCTGATTCAGAATATATATACTTTATGGGGTCGGAGATGTCTCCTTCTGCCTGTTACAAACATTTTCGGTTGGCACAAAGTTATAATACCCTTATACTCTTCGAGAAGCGGGTATAAAAAGTTGTCTGCTGCTAGAGTTGAACTCGGGTTCTGACATTAGGAAAAACCGACATAAGCACATGGCCACAGTGCAATACTATTTCTTGAATATCTTCCTTATTTATCGGCCGATCTTATTGAAACCTTGCCAACACGCCCGCATGGTGGCGTTTATCACATGTATAAAAAATGATTGCTGTAGAGCTATATTTGCAGCTACAATCGACTTTTTTTCGATTTGTGGGGGCGGATGGAGGCGTGGCGAAAATCCAAAATAAACTTGATCTGCGTGCAGAATTAACACATATTGTCCCCAAATTTGGTAGCTCTAGCTCTTATAATAGCTGAGATCTAGGTTTTCACACGGACGGACAGACAGACAGACGGACAGACGGACATGGCTATATCGACTCGGCTGTTCATGCTGATTCAGAATATATATACTTTATGGGGTCGGAGATGTCTCCTTCTGCCTGTTACAAACATTTTCGGTTGGCACAAAGTTATAATACCCTTATACTCTTCGAGAAGCGGGTATAAAAAGTTGTCTGCTGCTAGAGTTGAACTCGGGTTCTGACATTAGGAAAAACCGACATAAGCACATGGCCACAGTGCAATACTATTTCTTGAATATCTTCCTTATTTATCGGCCGATCTTATTGAAACCTTGCCAACACGCCCGCATGGTGGCGTTTATCACATGTATAAAAAATGATTGCTGTAGAGCTATATTTGCAGCTACAATCGACTTTTTTTCGATTTGTGGGGGCGGATGGAGGCGTGGCGAAAATCCAAAATAAACTTGATCTGCGTGCAGAATTAACACATATTGTCCCCAAATTTGGTAGCTCTAGCTCTTATAATAGCTGAGATCTAGGTTTTCACACGGACGGACAGACAGACAGACGGACAGACGGACATGGCTATATCGACTCGGCTGTTCATGCTGATTCAGAATATATATACTTTATGGGGTCGGAGATGTCTCCTTCTGCCTGTTACAAACATTTTCGGTTGGCACAAAGTTATAATACCCTTATACTCTTCGAGAAGCGGGTATAAAAAGTTGTCTGCTGCTAGAGTTGAACTCGGGTTCTGACATTAGGAAAAACCGACATAAGCACATGGCCACAGTGCAATACTATTTCTTGAATATCTTCCTTATTTATCGGCCGATCTTATTGAAACCTTGCCAACACGCCCGCATGGTGGCGTTTATCACATGTATAAAAAATGATTGCTGTAGAGCTATATTTGCAGCTACAATCGACTTTTTTTCGATTTGTGGGGGCGGATGGAGGCGTGGCGAAAATCCAAAATAAACTTGATCTGCGTGCAGAATTAACACATATTGTCCCCAAATTTGGTAGCTCTAGCTCTTATAATAGCTGAGATCTAGGTTTTCACACGGACGGACAGACAGACAGACGGACAGACGGACATGGCTATATCGACTCGGCTGTTCATGCTGATTCAGAATATATATACTTTATGGGGTCGGAGATGTCTCCTTCTGCCTGTTACAAACATTTTCGGTTGGCACAAAGTTATAATACCCTTATACTCTTCGAGAAGCGGGTATAAAAAGTTGTCTGCTGCTAGAGTTGAACTCGGGTTCTGACATTAGGAAAAACCGACATAAGCACATGGCCACAGTGCAATACTATTTCTTGAATATCTTCCTTATTTATCGGCCGATCTTATTGAAACTTTGCCAACACGCCCGCATGGTGGCGTTTATCACATGTATAAAAAATGATTGCTGTAGAGCTATATTTGCAGCTACAATCGACTTTTTTTCGATTTGTGGGGGCGGATGGAGGCGTGGCGAAAATCCAAAATAAACTTGATCTGCGTGCAGAATTAACACATATTGTCCCCAAATTTGGTAGCTCTAGCTCTTATAATAGCTGAGATCTAGGTTTTCACACGGACGGACAGACAGACAGACGGACAGACGGACATGGCTATATCGACTCGGCTGTTCATGCTGATTCAGAATATATATACTTTATGGGGTCGGAGATGTCTCCTTCTGCCTGTTACAAACATTTTCGGTTGGCACAAAGTTATAATACCCTTATACTCTTCGAGAAGCGGGTATAAAAAGTTGTCTGCTGCTAGAGTTGAACTCGGGTTCTGACATTAGGAAAAACCGACATAAGCACATGGCCACAGTGCAATACTATTTCTTGAATATCTTCCTTATTTATCGGCCGATCTTATTGAAACTTTGCCAACACGCCCGCATGGTGGCGTTTATCACATGTATAAAAAATGATTGCTGTAGAGCTATATTTGCAGCTACAATCGACTTTTTTTCGATTTGTGGGGGCGGATGGAGGCGTGGCGAAAATCCAAAATAAACTTGATCTGCGTGCAGAATTAACACATATTGTCCCCAAATTTGGTAGCTCTAGCTCTTATAATAGCTGAGATCTAGGTTTTCACACGGACGGACAGACAGACAGACGGACAGACGGACATGGCTATATCGACTCGGCTGTTCATGCTGATTCAGAATATATATACTTTATGGGGTCGGAGATGTCTCCTTCTGCCTGTTACAAACATTTTCGGTTGGCACAAAGTTATAATACCCTTATACTCTTCGAGAAGCGGGTATAAAAAGTTGTCTGCTGCTAGAGTTGAACTCGGGTTCTGACATTAGGAAAAACCGACATAAGCACATGGCCACAGTGCAATACTATTTCTTGAATATCTTCCTTATTTATCGGCCGATCTTATTGAAACCTTGCCAACACGCCCGCATGGTGGCGTTTATCACATGTATAAAAAATGATTGCTGTAGAGCTATATTTGCAGCTACAATCGACTTTTTTTCGATTTGTGGGGGCGGATGGAGGCGTGGCGAAAATCCAAAATAAACTTGATCTGCGTGCAGAATTAACACATATTGTCCCCAAATTTGGTAGCTCTAGCTCTTATAATAGCTGAGATCTAGGTTTTCACACGGACGGACAGACAGACAGACGGACAGACGGACATGGCTATATCGACTCGGCTGTTCATGCTGATTCAGAATATATATACTTTATGGGGTCGGAGATGTCTCCTTCTGCCTGTTACAAACATTTTCGGTTGGCACAAAGTTATAATACCCTTATACTCTTCGAGAAGCGGGTATAAAAAGTTGTCTGCTGCTAGAGTTGAACTCGGGTTCTGACATTAGGAAAAACCGACATAAGCACATGGCCACAGTGCAATACTATTTCTTGAATATCTTCCTTATTTATCGGCCGATCTTATTGAAACCTTGCCAACACGCCCGCATGGTGGCGTTTATCACATGTATAAAAAATGATTGCTGTAGAGCTATATTTGCAGCTACAATCGACTTTTTTTCGATTTGTGGGGGCGGATGGAGGCGTGGCGAAAATCCAAAATAAACTTGATCTGCGTGCAGAATTAACACATATTGTCCCCAAATTTGGTAGCTCTAGCTCTTATAATAGCTGAGATCTAGGTTTTCACACGGACGGACAGACAGACAGACGGACAGACGGACATGGCTATATCGACTCGGCTGTTCATGCTGATTCAGAATATATATACTTTATGGGGTCGGAGATGTCTCCTTCTGCCTGTTACAAACATTTTCGGTTGGCACAAAGTTATAATACCCTTATACTCTTCGAGATAGCGGGTATAAAAAGTTGTCTGCTGCTAGAGTTGAACTCGGGTTCTGACATTAGGAAAAACCGACATAAGCACATGGCCACAGTGCAATACTATTTCTTGAATATCTTCCTTATTTATCGGCCGATCTTATTGAAACCTTGCCAACACGCCCGCATGGTGGCGTTTATCACATGTATAAAAAATGATTGCTGTAGAGCTATATTTGCAGCTACAATCGACTTTTTTTCGATTTGTGGGGGCGGATGGAGGCGTGGCGAAAATCCAAAATAAACTTGATCTGCGTGCAGAATTAACACATATTGTCCCCAAATTTGGTAGCTCTAGCTCTTATAATAGCTGAGATCTAGGTTTTCACACGGACGGACAGACAGACAGACGGACAGACGGACATGGCTATATCGACTCGGCTGTTCATGCTGATTCAGAATATATATACTTTATGGGGTCGGAGATGTCTCCTTCTGCCTGTTACAAACATTTTCGGTTGGCACAAAGTTATAATACCCTTATACTCTTCGAGAAGCGGGTATAAAAAGTTGTCTGCTGCTAGAGTTGAACTCGGGTTCTGACATTAGGAAAAGCCACAAAGACATGGCCACAGTGCAATACTATTTCTTGAATATCTTCCTTATTTATCGGCCGATCTTATTGAAACCTTGCCAACACGCCCGCATGGTGGCGTTTATCACATGTATAAAAAATGATTGCTGTAGAGCTATATTTGCAGCTACAATCGACTTTTTTTCGATTTGTGGGGGCGGATGGAGGCGTGGCGAAAATCCAAAATAAACTTGATCTGCGTGCAGAATTAACACATATTGTCCCCAAATTTGGTAGCTCTAGCTCTTATAATAGCTGAGATCTAGGTTTTCACACGGACGGACAGACAGACAGACGGACAGACGGACATGGCTATATCGACTCGGCTGTTCATGCTGATTCAGAATATATATACTTTATGGGGTCGGAGATGTCTCCTTCTGCCTGTTACAAACATTTTCGGTTGGCACAAAGTTATAATACCCTTATACTCTTCGAGAAGCGGGTATAAAAAGTTGTCTGCTGCTAGAGTTGAACTCGGCCCGCATGGTGGCATTTATCACATGTATAAAAAATGATTGCTGTAGAGCTATATTTGCAGCTACAATCGACTTTTTTTCGATTTGTGGGGGCGGATGGAGGCGTGGCGAAAATCCAAAATAAACTTGATCTGCGTGCAGAATTAACACATATTGTCCCCAAATTTGGTAGCTCTAGCTCTTATAATAGCTGAGATCTAGGTTTTCACACGGACGGACAGACAGACAGACGGACAGACGGACATGGCTATATCGACTCGGCTGTTCATGCTGATTCAGAATATATATACTTTATGGGGTCGGAGATGTCTCCTTCTGCCTGTTACAAACATTTTCGGTTGGCACAAAGTTATAATACCCTTATACTCTTCGAGAAGCGGGTATAAAAAGTTGTCTGCTGCTAGAGTTGAACTCGGCCCGCATGGTGGCGTTTATCACATGTATAAAAAATGATTGCTGTAGAGCTATATTTGCAGCTACAATCGACTTTTTTTCGATTTGTGGGGGCGGATGGAGGCGTGGCGAAAATCCAAAATAAACTTGATCTGCGTGCAGAATTAACACATATTGTCCCCAAATTTGGTAGCTCTAGCTCTTATAATAGCTGAGATCTAGGTTTTCACACGGACGGACAGACAGACAGACGGACAGACGGACATGGCTATATCGACTCGGCTGTTCATGCTGATTCAGAATATATATACTTTATGGGGTCGGAGATGTCTCCTTCTGCCTGTTACAAACATTTTCGGTTGGCACAAAGTTATAATACCCTTATACTCTTCGAGAAGCGGGTATAAAAAGTTGTCTGCTGCTAGAGTTGAACTCGGGTTCTGACATTAGGAAAAACCGACATAAGCACATGGCCACAGTGCAATACTATTTCTTGAATATCTTCCTTATTTATCGGCCGATCTTATTGAAACCTTGCCAACACGCCCGCATGGTGGCGTTTATCACATGTATAAAAAATGATTGCTGTAGAGCTATATTTGCAGCTACAATCGACTTTTTTTCGATTTGTGGGGGCGGATGGAGGCGTGGCGAAAATCCAAAATAAACTTGATCTGCGTGCAGAATTAACACATATTGTCCCCAAATTTGGTAGCTCTAGCTCTTATAATAGCTGAGATCTAGGTTTTCACACGGACGGACAGACAGACAGACGGACAGACGGACATGGCTATATCGACTCGGCTGTTCATGCTGATTCAGAATATATATACTTTATGGGGTCGGAGATGTCTCCTTCTGCCTGTTACAAACATTTTCGGTTGGCACAAAGTTATAATACCCTTATACTCTTCGAGAAGCGGGTATAAAAAGTTGTCTGCTGCTAGAGTTGAACTCGGGTTCTGACATTAGGAAAAACCGACATAAGCACATGGCCACAGTGCAATACTATTTCTTGAATATCTTCCTTATTTATCGGCCGATCTTATTGAAACCTTGCCAACACGCCCGCATGGTGGCGTTTATCACATGTATAAAAAATGATTGCTGTAGAGCTATATTTGCAGCTACAATCGACTTTTTTTCGATTTGTGGGGGCGGATGGAGGCGTGGCGAAAATCCAAAATAAACTTGATCTGCGTGCAGAATTAACACATATTGTCCCCAAATTTGGTAGCTCTAGCTCTTATAATAGCTGAGATCTAGGTTTTCACACGGACGGACAGACAGACAGACGGACAGACGGACATGGCTATATCGACTCGGCTGTTCATGCTGATTCAGAATATATATACTTTATGGGGTCGGAGATGTCTCCTTCTGCCTGTTACAAACATTTTCGGTTGGCACAAAGTTATAATACCCTTATACTCTTCGAGAAGCGGGTATAAAAAGTTGTCTGCTGCTAGAGTTGAACTCGGGTTCTGACATTAGGAAAAACCGACATAAGCACATGGCCACAGTGCAATACTATTTCTTGAATATCTTCCTTATTTATCGGCCGATCTTATTGAAACCTTGCCAACACGCCCGCATGGTGGCGTTTATCACATGTATAAAAAATGATTGCTGTAGAGCTATATTTGCAGCTACAATCGACTTTTTTTCGATTTGTGGGGGCGGATGGAGGCGTGGCGAAAATCCAAAATAAACTTGATCTGCGTGCAGAATTAACACATATTGTCCCCAAATTTGGTAGCTCTAGCTCTTATAATAGCTGAGATCTAGGTTTTCACACGGACGGACAGACAGACAGACGGACAGACGGACATGGCTATATCGACTCGGCTGTTCATGCTGATTCAGAATATATATACTTTATGGGGTCGGAGATGTCTCCTTCTGCCTGTTACAAACATTTTCGGTTGGCACAAAGTTATAATACCCTTATACTCTTCGAGAAGCGGGTATAAAAAGTTGTCTGCTGCTAGAGTTGAACTCGGGTTCTGACATTAGGAAAAACCGACATAAGCACATGGCCACAGTGCAATACTATTTCTTGAATATCTTCCTTATTTATCGGCCGATCTTATTGAAACCTTGCCAACACGCCCGCATGGTGGCGTTTATCACATGTATAAAAAATGATTGCTGTAGAGCTATATTTGCAGCTACAATCGACTTTTTTTCGATTTGTGGGGGCGGATGGAGGCGTGGCGAAAATCCAAAATAAACTTGATCTGCGTGCAGAATTAACACATATTGTCCCCAAATTTGGTAGCTCTAGCTCTTATAATAGCTGAGATCTAGGTTTTCACACGGACGGACAGACAGACAGACGGACAGACGGACATGGCTATATCGACTCGGCTGTTCATGCTGATTCAGAATATATATACTTTATGGGGTCGGAGATGTCTCCTTCTGCCTGTTACAAACATTTTCGGTTGGCACAAAGTTATAATACCCTTATACTCTTCGAGAAGCGGGTATAAAAAGTTGTCTGCTGCTAGAGTTGAACTCGGGTTCTGACATTAGGAAAAACCGACATAAGCACATGGCCACAGTGCAATACTATTTCTTGAATATCTTCCTTATTTATCGGCCGATCTTATTGAAACTTTGCCAACACGCCCGCATGGTGGCGTTTATCACATGTATAAAAAATGATTGCTGTAGAGCTATATTTGCAGCTACAATCGACTTTTTTTCGATTTGTGGGGGCGGATGGAGGCGTGGCGAAAATCCAAAATAAACTTGATCTGCGTGCAGAATTAACACATATTGTCCCCAAATTTGGTAGCTCTAGCTCTTATAATAGCTGAGATCTAGGTTTTCACACGGACGGACAGACAGACAGACGGACAGACGGACATGGCTATATCGACTCGGCTGTTCATGCTGATTCAGAATATATATACTTTATGGGGTCGGAGATGTCTCCTTCTGCCTGTTACAAACATTTTCGGTTGGCACAAAGTTATAATACCCTTATACTCTTCGAGAAGCGGGTATAAAAAGTTGTCTGCTGCTAGAGTTGAACTCGGGTTCTGACATTAGGAAAAACCGACATAAGCACATGGCCACAGTGCAATACTATTTCTTGAATATCTTCCTTATTTATCGGCCGATCTTATTGAAACTTTGCCAACACGCCCGCATGGTGGCGTTTATCACATGTATAAAAAATGATTGCTGTAGAGCTATATTTGCAGCTACAATCGACTTTTTTTCGATTTGTGGGGGCGGATGGAGGCGTGGCGAAAATCCAAAATAAACTTGATCTGCGTGCAGAATTAACACATATTGTCCCCAAATTTGGTAGCTCTAGCTCTTATAATAGCTGAGATCTAGGTTTTCACACGGACGGACAGACAGACAGACGGACAGACGGACATGGCTATATCGACTCGGCTGTTCATGCTGATTCAGAATATATATACTTTATGGGGTCGGAGATGTCTCCTTCTGCCTGTTACAAACATTTTCGGTTGGCACAAAGTTATAATACCCTTATACTCTTCGAGAAGCGGGTATAAAAAGTTGTCTGCTGCTAGAGTTGAACTCGGGTTCTGACATTAGGAAAAACCGACATAAGCACATGGCCACAGTGCAATACTATTTCTTGAATATCTTCCTTATTTATCGGCCGATCTTATTGAAACTTTGCCAACACGCCCGCATGGTGGCGTTTATCACATGTATAAAAAATGATTGCTGTAGAGCTATATTTGCAGCTACAATCGACTTTTTTTCGATTTGTGGGGGCGGATGGAGGCGTGGCGAAAATCCAAAATAAACTTGATCTGCGTGCAGAATTAACACATATTGTCCCCAAATTTGGTAGCTCTAGCTCTTATAATAGCTGAGATCTAGGTTTTCACACGGACGGACAGACAGACAGACGGACAGACGGACATGGCTATATCGACTCGGCTGTTCATGCTGATTCAGAATATATATACTTTATGGGGTCGGAGATGTCTCCTTCTGCCTGTTACAAACATTTTCGGTTGGCACAAAGTTATAATACCCTTATACTCTTCGAGAAGCGGGTATAAAAAGTTGTCTGCTGCTAGAGTTGAACTCGGGTTCTGACATTAGGAAAAACCGACATAAGCACATGGCCACAGTGCAATACTATTTCTTGAATATCTTCCTTATTTATCGGCCGATCTTATTGAAACCTTGCCAACACGCCCGCATGGTGGCGTTTATCACATGTATAAAAAATGATTGCTGTAGAGCTATATTTGCAGCTACAATCGACTTTTTTTCGATTTGTGGGGGCGGATGGAGGCGTGGCGAAAATCCAAAATAAACTTGATCTGCGTGCAGAATTAACACATATTGTCCCCAAATTTGGTAGCTCTAGCTCTTATAATAGCTGAGATCTAGGTTTTCACACGGACGGACAGACAGACAGACGGACAGACGGACATGGCTATATCGACTCGGCTGTTCATGCTGATTCAGAATATATATACTTTATGGGGTCGGAGATGTCTCCTTCTGCCTGTTACAAACATTTTCGGTTGGCACAAAGTTATAATACCCTTATACTCTTCGAGAAGCGGGTATAAAAAGTTGTCTGCTGCTAGAGTTGAACTCGGGTTCTGACATTAGGAAAAACCGACATAAGCACATGGCCACAGTGCAATACTATTTCTTGAATATCTTCCTTATTTATCGGCCGATCTTATTGAAACCTTGCCAACACGCCCGCATGGTGGCGTTTATCACATGTATAAAAAATGATTGCTGTAGAGCTATATTTGCAGCTACAATCGACTTTTTTTCGATTTGTGGGGGCGGATGGAGGCGTGGCGAAAATCCAAAATAAACTTGATCTGCGTGCAGAATTAACACATATTGTCCCCAAATTTGGTAGCTCTAGCTCTTATAATAGCTGAGATCTAGGTTTTCACACGGACGGACAGACAGACAGACGGACAGACGGACATGGCTATATCGACTCGGCTGTTCATGCTGATTCAGAATATATATACTTTATGGGGTCGGAGATGTCTCCTTCTGCCTGTTACAAACATTTTCGGTTGGCACAAAGTTATAATACCCTTATACTCTTCGAGAAGCGGGTATAAAAAGTTGTCTGCTGCTAGAGTTGAACTCGGGTTCTGACATTAGGAAAAACCGACATAAGCACATGGCCACAGTGCAATACTATTTCTTGAATATCTTCCTTATTTATCGGCCGATCTTATTGAAACTTTGCCAACACGCCCGCATGGTGGCGTTTATCACATGTATAAAAAATGATTGCTGTAGAGCTATATTTGCAGCTACAATCGACTTTTTTTTCGATTTGTGGGGGCGGATGGAGGCGTGGCGAAAATCCAAAATAAACTTGATCTGCGTGCAGAATTAACACATATTGTCCCCAAATTTGGTAGCTCTAGCTCTTATAATAGCTGAGATCTAGGTTTTCACACGGACGGACAGACAGACAGACGGACAGACGGACATGGCTATATCGACTCGGCTGTTCATGCTGATTCAGAATATATATACTTTATGGGGTCGGAGATGTCTCCTTCTGCCTGTTACAAACATTTTCGGTTGGCACAAAGTTATAATACCCTTATACTCTTCGAGAAGCGGGTATAAAAAGTTGTCTGCTGCTAGAGTTGAACTCGGGTTCTGACATTAGGAAAAACCGACATAAGCACATGGCCACAGTGCAATACTATTTCTTGAATATCTTCCTTATTTATCGGCCGATCTTATTGAAACCTTGCCAACACGCCCGCATGGTGGCGTTTATCACATGTATAAAAAATGATTGCTGTAGAGCTATATTTGCAGCTACAATCGACTTTTTTTTCGATTTGTGGGGGCGGATGGAGGCGTGGCGAAAATCCAAAATAAACTTGATCTGCGTGCAGAATTAACACATATTGTCCCCAAATTTGGTAGCTCTAGCTCTTATAATAGCTGAGATCTAGGTTTTCACACGGACGGACAGACAGACAGACGGACAGACGGACATGGCTATATCGACTCGGCTGTTCATGCTGATTCAGAATATATATACTTTATGGGGTCGGAGATGTCTCCTTCTGCCTGTTACAAACATTTTCGGTTGGCACAAAGTTATAATACCCTTATACTCTTCGAGAAGCGGGTATAAAAAGTTGTCTGCTGCTAGAGTTGAACTCGGGTTCTGACATTAGGAAAAACCGACATAAGCACATGGCCACAGTGCAATACTATTTCTTGAATATCTTCCTTATTTATCGGCCGATCTTATTGAAACTTTGCCAACACGCCCGCATGGTGGCGTTTATCACATGTATAAAAAATGATTGCTGTAGAGCTATATTTGCAGCTACAATCGACTTTTTTTCGATTTGTGGGGGCGGATGGAGGCGTGGCGAAAATCCAAAATAAACTTGATCTGCGTGCAGAATTAACACATATTGTCCCCAAATTTGGTAGCTCTAGCTCTTATAATAGCTGAGATCTAGGTTTTCACACGGACGGACAGACAGACAGACGGACAGACGGACATGGCTATATCGACTCGGCTGTTCATGCTGATTCAGAATATATATACTTTATGGGGTCGGAGATGTCTCCTTCTGCCTGTTACAAACATTTTCGGTTGGCACAAAGTTATAATACCCTTATACTCTTCGAGAAGCGGGTATAAAAAGTTGTCTGCTGCTAGAGTTGAACTCGGGTTCTGACATTAGGAAAAACCGACATAAGCACATGGCCACAGTGCAATACTATTTCTTGAATATCTTCCTTATTTATCGGCCGATCTTATTGAAACTTTGCCAACACGCCCGCATGGTGGCGTTTATCACATGTATAAAAAATGATTGCTGTAGAGCTATATTTGCAGCTACAATCGACTTTTTTTCGATTTGTGGGGGCGGATGGAGGCGTGGCGAAAATCCAAAATAAACTTGATCTGCGTGCAGAATTAACACATATTGTCCCCAAATTTGGTAGCTCTAGCTCTTATAATAGCTGAGATCTAGGTTTTCACACGGACGGACAGACAGACAGACACACGGACAGACGGACATGGCTATATCGACTCGGCTGTTCATGCTGATTCAGAATATATATACTTTATGGGGTCGGAGATGTCTCCTTCTGCCTGTTACAAACATTTTCGGTTGGCACAAAGTTATAATACCCTTATACTCTTTTTTTTTTTTTTTTTTTTTAAAGTTTTTTTTTTAAATTTTTCAAACCCGCCCGCATGGTGGCGTTTAGCAGCAGGTATAAAAAATGATTGCTGTAGAGCTATATTTGCAGCTACAATCGACTTTTTTTCGATTTGTGGGGGCGGATGGAGGCGTGGCGAAAATCCAAAATAAACTTGATCTGCGTGCAGAATTAACACATATTGTCCCCAAATTTGGTAGCTCTAGCTCTTATAATAGCTGAGATCTAGGTTTTCACACGGACGGACAGACAGACAGACGGACAGAACGGACATGGCTATATCGACTCGGCTGTTCATGCTGATTCAGAATATATATACTTTATGGGGTCGGAGATGTCTCCTTCTGCCTGTTACAAACATTTTCGGTTGGCACAAAGTTATAATACCCTTATACTCTTCGAGAAGCGGGTATAAAAAGTTGTCTGCTGCTAGAGTTGAACTCGGGTTCTGACATTAGGAAAAACCGACATAAGCACATGGCCACAGTGCAATACTATTTCTTGAATATCTTCCTTATTTATCGGCCGATCTTATTGAAACTTTGCCAACACGCCCGCATGGTGGCGTTTATCACATGTATAAAAAATGATTGCTGTAGAGCTATATTTGCAGCTACAATCGACTTTTTTTCGATTTGTGGGGGCGGATGGAGGCGTGGCGAAAATCCAAAATAAACTTGATCTGCGTGCAGAATTAACACATATTGTCCCCAAATTTGGTAGCTCTAGCTCTTATAATAGCTGAGATCTAGGTTTTCACACGGACGGACAGACAGACAGACGGACAGACGGACATGGCTATATCGACTCGGCTGTTCATGCTGATTCAGAATATATATACTTTATGGGGTCGGAGATGTCTCCTTCTGCCTGTTACAAACATTTTCGGTTGGCACAAAGTTATAATACCCTTATACTCTTCGAGAAGCGGGTATAAAAAGTTGTCTGCTGCTAGAGTTGAACTCGGGTTCTGACATTAGGAAAAACCGACATAAGCACATGGCCACAGTGCAATACTATTTCTTGAATATCTTCCTTATTTATCGGCCGATCTTATTGAAACTTTGCCAACACGCCCGCATGGTGGCGTTTATCACATGTATAAAAAATGATTGCTGTAGAGCTATATTTGCAGCTACAATCGACTTTTTTTCGATTTGTGGGGGCGGATGGAGGCGTGGCGAAAATCCAAAATAAACTTGATCTGCGTGCAGAATTAACACATATTGTCCCCAAATTTGGTAGCTCTAGCTCTTATAATAGCTGAGATCTAGGTTTTCACACGGACGGACAGACAGACAGACGGACAGACGGACAGACGGACATGGCTATATCGACTCGGCTGTTCATGCTGATTCAGAATATATATACTTTATGGGGTCGGAGATGTCTCCTTCTGCCTGTTACAAACATTTTCGGTTGGCACAAAGTTATAATACCCTTATACTCTTCGAGAAGCGGGTATAAAAAGTTGTCTGCTGCTAGAGTTGAACTCGGGTTCTGACATTAGGAAAAACCGACATAAGCACATGGCCACAGTGCAATACTATTTCTTGAATATCTTCCTTATTTATCGGCCGATCTTATTGAAACTTTGCCAACACGCCCGCATGGTGGCGTTTATCACATGTATAAAAAATGATTGCTGTAGAGCTATATTTGCAGCTACAATCAGCTAATCGACTTTTTCGATTTGTGGGGGCGGATGGAGGCGTGGCGAAAATCCAAAATAAACTTGATCTGCGTGCAGAATTAACACATATTGTCCCCAAATTTGGTAGCTCTAGCTCTTATAATAGCTGAGATCTAGGTTTTCACACGGACGACGGACAGAAACGGACAAGGACGCAGACAGGACCTTGGCTATATCGACTCGGCAATACTATGCTTGATTCAGAATATACATACATATTGCAAATAATAACATTCTATTAAACATTTATGGTTGTGCTCAATGTCTCCTTCGATTTATAATACCTTTAAAATACTTTTCAAAATGAAGATATAAAAAAAAAATATAAATACAAATAAATCATTTTTGAGAGGGGCGGAGGACGTCGAAACAAATAAAACTCGACCTGCATCTTTCAGAATACATAAATTGCACTATGAATATTCTTCTGCCATATTAAAAAGGTTGCCACAAATTTAAAAATATTCCAAAATATAAAAAGTTGTCTGCTGCTAGAGTTGAACTCGGGTTCTGACATTAGGAAAAACCGACAAACCGACATAAGCACATGGCCACAGTGCAATACTATTTCTTGAATATCTTCCTTATTTATCGGCCGATCTTATTGAAACTTTGCCAACACGCCCGCATGGTGGCGTTTATCACATGTATAAAAAATGATTGCTGTAGAGCTATATTTGCAGCTACAATCGACTTTTTTTCGATTTGTGGGGGCGGATG
Source organism: Zaprionus inermis (assembly GCA_018151445.1). NCBI lineage: Eukaryota > Metazoa > Arthropoda > Insecta > Diptera > Drosophilidae > Zaprionus > Zaprionus inermis. The sequence goes on along the minus strand of JAECXD010000654.1, from coordinate 6,770 downwards.
GAGGCGTGGCGAAAATCCAAAATAAACTTGATCTGCGTGCAGAATTAACACATATTGTCCCCAAATTTGGTAGCTCTAGCTCTTATAATAGCTGAGATCTAGGTTTTCACACGGACGGACAGACAGACAGACGGACATGGCTATATCGACTCGGCTGTTCATGCTGATTCAGAATATATATACTTTATGGGGTCGGAGATGTCTCCTTCTGCCTGTTACAAACATTTTCGGTTGGCACAAAGTTATAATACCCTTATACTCTTCGAGAAGCGGGTATAAAAAGTTGTCTGCTGCTAGAGTTGAACTCGGGTTCTGACATTAGGAAAAACCGACATAAGCAATGGCCACAGTGCAATACTATTTCTTGAATATCTTCCTTATTTATCGGCCGATCTTATTGAAACCTTGCCAACACGCCCGCATGGTGGCGTTTATCACATGTATAAAAAATGATTGCTGTAGAGCTATATTTGCAGCTACAATCGACTTTTTTTCGATTTGTGGGGGCGGATGGAGGCGTGGCGAAAATCCAAAATAAACTTGATCTGCGTGCAGAATTAACACATATTGTCCCCAAATTTGGTAGCTCTAGCTCTTATAATAGCTGAGATCTAGGTTTTCACACGGACGGACAGACAGACAGACGGACATGGCTATATCGACTCGGCTGTTCATGCTGATTCAGAATATATATACTTTATGGGGTCGGAGATGTCTCCTTCTGCCTGTTACAAACATTTTCGGTTGGCACAAAGTTATAATACCCTTATACTCTTCGAGAAGCGGGTATAAAAAGTTGTCTGCTGCTAGAGTTGAACTCGGGTTCTGACATTAGGAAAAACCGACATAAGCACATGGCCACAGTGCAATACTATTTCTTGAATATCTTCCTTATTTATCGGCCGATCTTATTGAAACTTTGCCAACACGCCCGCATGGTGGCGTTTATCACATGTATAAAAAATGATTGCTGTAGAGCTATATTTGCAGCTACAATCGACTTTTTTTCGATTTGTGGGGGCGGATGGAGGCGTGGCGAAAATCCAAAATAAACTTGATCTGCGTGCAGAATTAACACATATTGTCCCCAAATTTGGTAGCTCTAGCTCTTATAATAGCTGAGATCTAGGTTTTCACACGGACGGACAGACAGAAACGGACAGACGGACAGACGGACATGGCTATATCGACTCGGCTGTTCATGCTGATTCAGAATATATATACTTTATGGGGTCGGAGATGTCTCCTTCTGCCTGTTACAAACATTTTCGGTTGGCACAAAGTTATAATACCCTTATACTCTTCGAGAAGCGGGTATAAAAAGTTGTCTGCTGCTAGAGTTGAACTCGGGTTCTGACATTAGGAAAAACCGACATAAGCACATGGCCACAGTGCAATACTATTTCTTGAATATCTTCCTTATTTATCGGCCGATCTTATTGAAACTTTGCCAACACGCCCGCATGGTGGCGTTTATCACATGTATAAAAAATGATTGCTGTAGAGCTATATTTGCAGCTACAATCGACTTTTTTTTCGATTTGTGGGGGCGGATGGAGGCGTGGCGAAAATCCAAAATAAACTTGATCTGCGTGCAGAATTAACACATATTGTCCCCAAATTTGGTAGCTCTAGCTCTTATAATAGCTGAGATCTAGGTTTTCACACGGACGGACAGACAGACAGACGGACAGACGGACATGGCTATATCGACTCGGCTGTTCATGCTGATTCAGAATATATATACTTTATGGGGTCGGAGATGTCTCCTTCTGCCTGTTACAAACATTTTCGGTTGGCACAAAGTTATAATACCCTTATACTCTTCGAGAAGCGGGTATAAAAAGTTGTCTGCTGCTAGAGTTGAACCGGCCCGCATGGTGGCGTTTATCACATGTATAAAAAATGATTGCTGTAGAGCTATATTTGCAGCTACAATCGACTTTTTTTCGATTTGTGGGGGCGGATGGAGGCGTGGCGAAAATCCAAAATAAACTTGATCTGCGTGCAGAATTAACACATATTGTCCCCAAATTTGGTAGCTCTAGCTCTTATAATAGCTGAGATCTAGGTTTTCACACGGACGGACAGACAGACAGACGGACAGACGGACATGGCTATATCGACTCGGCTGTTCATGCTGATTCAGAATATATATACTTTATGGGGTCGGAGATGTCTCCTTCTGCCTGTTACAAACATTTTCGGTTGGCACAAAGTTATAATACCCTTATACTCTTCGAGAAGCGGGTATAAAAAGTTGTCTGCTGCTAGAGTTGAACTCGGGTTCTGATGTGGCCAGTGCAATACTATTTCTTGAATATCTTTCTTTTTATCGGGGCCGATCTAATAAACTTTGCCAATAACACATGCCCGCATGGTGGCTTTACACATAATAGTATATTTCGGACAACAGAAAAAAAGGAATGCTATATCGACTCGGCTGTTCATCTGATCAAATATATAACTTTGGGAGACTCCCTCTTTCATATTTTCGGCGAAAATTATAATCAATTATCACATGTATAAAAAATGATTGCTGTGTAGAGCTATATTTGCAGCTACAATCGACTTTTTTCGATTTGTGGGGGCGGATGGAGGCGTGGCGAAAATCCAAAATAAACTTGATCTGCGTGCAGAATTAACACATATTGTCCCCAAATTTGGTAGCTCTAGCTCTTATAATAGCTGAGATCTAGGTTTTCACACGGACGGACAGACAGACAGACGGACAGACGGACATGGCTATATCGACTCGGCTGTTCATGCTGATTCAGAATATATATACTTTATGGGGTCGGAGATGTCTCCTTCTGCCTGTTACAAACATTTTCGGTTGGCACAAAGTTATAATACCCTTATACTCTTCGAGAAGCGGGTATAAAAAGTTGTTGCTGCTAGAGTTGAACTCGGGTCTGACATTAGAAAACCGACATAAGCACATGGCCACAGTGCAATACTATTTCTTGAATATCTTCCTTATTTATCGGCCGATCTTTTGAAACTTTCCAACACGCCCGCATGGTGGCTTTATCACATGTATAAAAATGATTGCTGTAGAGCTATATTTGCAGCTACAATCGACTTTTTTCGATTTGTGGGGGCGGATGGAGGCGTGGCGAAAATCCAAAATAAACTTGATCTGCGTGCAGAATTAACACATATTGTCCCCAAATTTGGTAGCTCTAGCTCTTATAATAGCTGAGATCTAGGTTTTCACACGGACAGACAGACGGACAGACAGACAGACAGACGGACAGACGGACATGGCTATATCGACTCGGCTGTTCATGCTGATTCAGAATATATATACTTTATGGGGTCGGAGATGTCTCCTTCTGCCTGTTACAAACATTTTCGGTTGGCACAAAGTTATAATACCCTTATACTCTTCGAGAAGCGGGTATAAAAAATGATTGCTGTAGAGCTATATTTGCAGCTACAATCGACTTTTTTTCGATTTGTGGGGGCGGATGGAGGCGTGGCGAAAATCCAAAATAAACTTGATCTGCGTGCAGAATTAACACATATTGTCCCCAAATTTGGTAGCTCTAGCTCTTATAATAGCTGAGATCTAGGTTTTCACACGGACGGACAGACAGACAGACGGACAGACGGACAGACGGACAGACGGACATGGCTATATCGACTCGGCTGTTCATGCTGATTCAGAATATATACACTTTATGGGGTCGGAGATGTCTCCTTCTGCCTGTTACAAACATTTTCGGTTGGCACAAAGTTATAATACCCTTATACTCTTCGAGAAGCGGGTATAAAAAATGATTGCTGTAGAGCTATATTTGCAGCTACAATCGACTTTTTTTCGATTTGTGGGGGCGGATGGAGGCGTGGCGAAAATCCAAAATAAACTTGATCTGCGTGCAGAATTAACACATATTGTCCCCAAATTTGGTAGCTCTAGCTCTTATAATAGCTGAGATCTAGGTTTTCACACGGACGGACAGACAGACAGACGGACAAACAGACGGACAGACGGACATGGCTATATCGACTCGGCTGTTCATGCTGATTCAGAATATATATACTTTATGGGGTCGGAGATGTCTCCTTCTGCCTGTTACAAACATTTTCGGTTGGCACAAAGTTATAATACCCTTATACTCTTCGAGTAGCGGGTATAAAAAGAGAACACATAAAAAACCGACATAAGCACATGGCCACAGTGCAATACTATTTCTTGAATATCTTCCTTATTTATCGGCCGATCTTATTGAAACTTTGCCAACACGCCCGCATGGTGGCTTTATCACATGTATAAAAAATGATTGCTGTAGAGCTATATTTGCAGCTACAATCGACTTTTTTTCGATTTGTGGGGGCGGATGGAGGCGTGGCGAAAATCCAAAATAAACTTGATCTGCGTGCAGAATTAACACATATTGTCCCCAAATTTGGTAGCTCTAGCTCTTATAATAGCTGAGATCTAGGTTTTCACACGGACGGACAGACAGACAGACGGAGACGGACAGACGGACAGACGGACATGGCTATATCGACTCGGCTGTTCATGCTGATTCAGAATATATATACTTTATGGGGTCGGAGATGTCTCCTTCTGCCTGTTACAAACATTTTCGGTTGGCACAAAGTTATAATACCCTTATACTCTTCGAGTAGCGGGTATAAAAAGTTGTTGAACTCGGGTTCTGACATTAGGAAAAACCGACATAAGCACATGGCCACAGTGCAATACTATTTCTTGAATATCTTCCTTATTTATCGGCCGATCTTATTAAAAAACTTTGCCAACACGCCCGCATGGTGGCGTTTATCACATGTATAAAAAATGATTGCTGTAGAGCTATATTTGCAGCTACAATCGACTTTTTTTCGATTTGTGGGGGCGGATGGAGGCGTGGCGAAAATCCAAAATAAACTTGATCTGCGTGCAGAATTAACACATATTGTCCCCAAATTTGGTAGCTCTAGCTCTTATAATAGCTGAGATCTAGGTTTTCACACGGACGGACAGACAGACAGACGGACAGACGGACAGGACGGACAGACGGACATGGCTATATCGACTCGGCTGTTCATGCTGATTCAGAATATATATACTTTATGGGGTCGGAGATGTCTCCTTCTGCCTGTTACAAACATTTTCGGTTGGCACAAAGTTATAATACCCTTATACTCTTCGAGAAGCGGGTATAAAAAACGGGAAACTTCGACGTAGGAAAAACCACATAACACATGGCCACAGTGCAATACTATTCTTGAATATCTTCCTTATTTATCGGCCGATCTTATTGAAACTTTGCCAACACGCCCGCATGGTGTTTTATCACATGTAAAAAAATGATTGCTGTAGAGCTATATTTGCAGCTACAATCGACTTTTTTTCGATTTGTGGGGGCGGATGGAGGCGTGGCGAAAATCCAAAATAAACTTGATCTGCGTGCAGAATTAACACATATTGTCCCCAAATTTGGTAGCTCTAGCTCTTATAATAGCTGAGATCTAGGTTTTCACACGGACGGACAGACAGACAGACGGACAGACGGACGGCAGACGGACATGGCTATATCGACTCGGCTGTTCATGCTGATTCAGAATATATATACTTTATGGGGTCGGAGATGTCTCCTTCTGCCTGTTACAAACATTTTCGGTTGGCACAAAGTTATAATACCCTTATACTCTTCGAGTAGCGGGTATAAAAAATGATTGTCTGTCTAGCTATATTTGCAGCTACAATCGACTTTTTTTCGATTTGTGGGGGCGGATGGAGGCGTGGGCGAAAATCCAAAATAAAACTTGTTCTGCGTGCAGAATTAACACATATTGTCCCCAAATTTGGTAGCTCTAGCTCTTATAATAGCTGAGATCTAGGTTTTCACACGGACGGACAGACAGACAGACGGACAGACGGACAGACGGACATGGCTATATCGACTCGGCTGTTCATGCTGATTCAGAATATATATACTTTATGGGGTCGGAGATGTCTCCTTCTGCCTGTTACAAACATTTTCGGTTGGCACAAAGTTATAATACCCTTATACTCTTCGAGTAGCGGGTATAAAAATGATTGCTGTAGACTATATTTGCAGCTATTTTACAATCGACTTTTTTTCGATTTGTGGGGGCGGATGGAGGCGTGGCGAAAATCCAAAATAAACTTGATCTGCGTGCAGAATTAACACATATTGTCCCCAAATTTGGTAGCTCTAGCTCTTATAATAGCTGAGATCTAGGTTTTCACACGGACGGACAGACAGACAGACACGACGACGGCAGACGGACAGACGGACAGACGGACATGGCTATATCGACTCGGCTGTTCATGCTGATTCAGAATATATATACTTTATGGGGTCGGAGATGTCTCCTTCTGCCTGTTACAAACATTTTCGGTTGGCACAAAGTTATAATACCCTTATACTCTTCGAGTAGCGGGTATAAAAAGTTGTCTGCTGCTAGAGTTGAACTCGGGTTCTGACATTAGGAAAAACCGACATAAGCACATGGGCACAGTGCAATACTATTTCTTGAATATCTTCCTTATTTATCGGCCGATCTTATTGAAACTTTGCCAACACGCCCGCATGGTGGCGTTTATCACATGTATAAAAAATGATTGCTGTAGAGCTATATTTGCAGCTACAATCGACTTTTTTCGATTTGTGGGGGCGGATGGAGGCGTGGCGAAAATCAAAAAATAAACTTGATCTGCGTGCAGAATTAACACATATTGTCCCCAAATTTGGTAGCTCTAGCTCTTATAATAGCTGAGATCTAGGTTT
>JAECXD010000650.1:0-14885 GCA_018151445.1 Zaprionus inermis | reverse complement strand
GGGACCTTTACACAAACTCCAAAAATTTCCAAATTTTCAAAAGCGGTTCATATTGCAAATTATTGAAATGTAGAATGACTATGGGTAGCTCAAAACATAAACAAAATGTCATTATTTTTGGAAATCACTTGATTTTTAGGAAAGTTATGGTGAAAAAAGTGTGAGAAAAATGATAAGGGGGACCCTTACACAAATTCTAAAAATTTCCAAATTTTCAAAATGTTCATATTGCAATTATTGAAATGTAGAATGACTATGGGTGTCAAAACATAAACAAAATGTCATTATTTTTGGAAATCGCTTGATTTTTAGGAAAGTTATGGTGAAAAAAAAATTTCTGAAAATGATAAGGGGGGACCCTTACACAAATTCTAAAAATTTCCAAATTTTCAAAATGTTCATATTGCAATTATTGAAATGTAGAATGACTATGGGTGTCAAAACATAAACAAAATGTCATTATTTTTGGAAATCACTTGATTTTTAGGAAAGTTATGGTGAAAAAAAATTTCTGAAAAATGATAAGGGGGGACCCTTACACAAATTCTAAAAATTTTCAAAATGTTCATATTGCAATTATTGAAATGTAGAATGACTATGGGTGTCAAAACATAAACAAAATGTCATTATTTTTGGAAATCACTTGATTTTTAAGAAAGTTATGGTGAAAAAAAATTTTCTGAAAAATGATAAGGGGGGACCCTTACACAAATTCTAAAAATTTCCAAATTTTCAAAATGTTCATATTGCAATTATTGAAATGTAGAATGACTATGGGTGTCAAAACATAAACAAAATGTCATTATTTTTGGAAATCACTTGATTTTTAGGAAAGTTATGGTGAAAAAAAATTTCTGAAAAATGATAAGGGGGGACCCTTACACAAATTCTAAAAATTTCCAAATTTTCAAAATGTTCATATTGCAATTATTGAAATGTAGAATGACTATGGGTGTCAAAACATAAACAAAATGTCATTATTTTTGGAAATCACTTGATTTTTAGGAAAGTTATGGTGAAAAAAAATTGTCTGAAAAATGATAAGGGGGGACCCTTACACAAATTCTAAAAATTTTCAAATTTTCAAAATGTTCATATTGCAATTATTGAAATGTAGAATGACTATGGGTGTCAAAACATAAACAAAATGTCATTATTTTTGGAAATCACTTGATTTTTAGGAAAGTTATGGTGAAAAAAAATTTCTGAAAAATGATAAGGGGGGGACCCTTACACAAATTCTAAAAATTTCCAAATTTTCAAAATGTTCATATTGCAATTATTGAAATGTAGAATGACTATGGGTGTCAAAACATAAACAAAATGTCATTATTTTTGGAAATCACTTGATTTTTAGGAAAGTTATGGTGAAAAAAAATTTCTGAAAAATGATAAGGGGGGGACCCTTACACAAATTCTAAAAATTTCCAAATTTTCAAAATGTTCATATTGCAATTATTGAAATGTAGAATGACTATGGGTGTCAAAACATAAACAAAATGTCATTATTTTTGGAAATCACTTGATTTTTAGGAAAGTTATGGTGAAAAAAAATGTCTGAAAAATGATAAGGGGGGACCCTTACACAAATTCTAAAAATTTCCAAATTTTCAAAATGTTCATATTGCAATTATTGAAATGTAGAATGACTATGGGTGTCAAAACATAAACAAAATGTCATTATTTTTGGAAATCACTTGATTTTTAGGAAAGTTATGGTGAAAAAAAATTTCTGAAAAATGATAAGGGGGGGACCCTTACACAAATTCTAAAAATTTCCAAATTTTCAAAATGTTCATATTGCAATTATTGAAATGTAGAATGACTATGGGTGTCAAAACATAAACAAAATGTCATTATTTTTGGAAATCACTTGATTTTTAGGAAAGTTATGGTGAAAAAAAATTTCTGAAAAATGATAAGGGGGGACCCTTACACAAATTCTAAAAATTTCCAAATTTTCAAAATGTTCATATTGCAATTATTGAAATGTAGAATGACTATGGGTGTCAAAACATAAACAAAATGTCATTATTTTTGGAAATCACTTGATTTTTAGGAAAGTTATGGTGAAAAAAAATTTTCTGAAAAATGATAAGGGGGACCCTTACACAAATTCTAAAAATTTCCAAATTTTCAAAATGTTCATATTGCAATTATTGAAATGTAGAATGACTATGGGTGTCAAAACATAAACAAAATGTCATTATTTTTGGAAATCACTTGATTTTTAGGAAAGTTATGGTGAAAAAAAATTTTCTGAAAAATGATAAGGGGGACCCTTACACAAATTCTAAAAATTTCCAAATTTTCAAAATGTTCATATTGCAATTATTGAAATGTAGAATGACTATGGGTGTCAAAACATAAACAAAATGTCATTATTTTTGGAAATCACTTGATTTTTAGGAAAGTTATGGTGAAAAAAAATGTCTGAAAAATGATAAGGGGGGACCCTTACACAAATTCTAAAAATTTCCAAATTTTCAAAATGTTCATATTGCAATTATTGAAATGTAGAATGACTATGGGTGTCAAAACATAAACAAAATGTCATTATTTTTGGAAATCACTTGATTTTTAGGAAAGTTATGGTGAAAAAAAATTTCTGAAAAATGATAAGGGGGGACCCTTACACAAATTCTAAAAATTTCCAAATTTTCAAAATGTTCATATTGCAATTATTGAAATGTAGAATGACTATGGGTGTCAAAACATAAACAAAATGTCATTATTTTTGGAAATCACTTGATTTTTAGGAAAGTTATGGTGAAAAAAAATTTTCTGAAAAATGATAAGGGGGGGACCCTTACACAAATTCTAAAAAATTTCCAAATTTTCAAAATGTTCATATTGCAATTATTGAAATGTAGAATGACTATGGGTGTCAAAACATAAACAAAATGTCATTATTTTTGGAAATCACTTGATTTTTAGGAAAGTTATGGTGAAAAAAAATGTCTGAAAAATGATAAGGGGGGACCCTTACACAAATTCTAAAAATTTCCAAATTTTCAAAATGTTCATATTGCAATTATTGAAATGTAGAATGACTATGGGTGTCAAAACATAAACAAAATGTCATTATTTTTGGAAATCACTTGATTTTTAGGAAAGTTATGGTGAAAAAAAATTTTCTGAAAAATGATAAGGGGGGACCCTTACACAAATTCTAAAAATTTCCAAATTTTCAAAATGTTCATATTGCAATTATTGAAATGTAGAATGACTATGGGTGTCAAAACATAAACAAAATGTCATTATTTTTGGAAATCACTTGATTTTTAGGAAAGTTATGGTGAAAAAAAATTTCTGAAAAATGATAAGGGGGGACCCTTACACAAATTCTAAAAATTTCCAAATTTTCAAAATGTTCATATTGCAATTATTGAAATGTAGAATGACTATGGGTGTCAAAACATAAACAAAATGTCATTATTTTTGGAAATCACTTGATTTTTAGGAAAGTTATGGTGAAAAAAAATTTCTGAAAAATGATAAGGGGGGACCCTTACACAAATTCTAAAAATTTCCAAATTTTCAAAATGTTCATATTGCAATTATTGAAATGTAGAATGACTATGGGTGTCAAAACATAAACAAAATGTCATTATTTTTGGAAATCACTTGATTTTTAGGAAAGTTATGGTGAAAAAAAATGTCTGAAAAATGATAAGGGGGGACCCTTACACAAATTCTAAAAATTTCCAAATTTTCAAAATGTTCATATTGCAATTATTGAAATGTAGAATGACTATGGGTGTCAAAACATAAACAAAATGTCATTATTTTTGGAAATCACTTGATTTTTAGGAAAGTTATGGTGAAAAAAAATTTCTGAAAAATGATAAGGGGGGACCCTTACACAAATTCTAAAAATTTCCAAATTTTCAAAATGTTCATATTGCAATTATTGAAATGTAGAATGACTATGGGTGTCAAAACATAAACAAAATGTCATTATTTTTGGAAATCACTTGATTTTTAGGAAAGTTATGGTGAAAAAAAATTGTCTGAAAAATGATAAGGGGGGACCCTTACACAAATTCTAAAAATTTCCAAATTTTCAAAATGTTCATATTGCAATTATTGAAATGTAGAATGACTATGGGTGTCAAAACATAAACAAAATGTCATTATTTTTGGAAATCACTTGATTTTTAGGAAAGTTATGGTGAAAAAAAATTTTCTGAAAAATGATAAGGGGGGACCCTTACACAAATTCTAAAAATTTCCAAATTTTCAAAATGTTCATATTGCAATTATTGAAATGTAGAATGACTATGGGTGTCAAAACATAAACAAAATGTCATTATTTTTGGAAATCACTTGATTTTTAGAAAAATTAGGGTGGAAGTTTTAACCCTGCAGTTAACAAATTTAAAAATATTGATTTGTTTCATATGTATTTATTGAAAATATAAAGTAGAAAAGATTACCTGATTAAGGTATGATCAAACACCTCTAAAAAAATAATTCTACTTTTTTAACTTATGTACCTGATTTCTTATATATTAAAAAAATGTTCTGAAAATTAAAGGGGACCTGTTGGTCATAAAATATAAATAAATTTCAAATTTTCATTCAAAATGCTTTGAATAACATAAATGACTTTTAGTTAACAATATATGTAATAGTACTAGATTTCTAAAAATTCATGAACTTATTAGGGATGTATCGTTAATGTTAAAAAGTTCATTTCGGTTTATTATTAGGGCACACTTAATTTATGTTAAACCTATTGCAATTATTGAAATATAGAATGGCCATTGGTTCCAAAACATAAACAATATGTCATATCTGGCTTCACTTATTTAAAGAGAAATAAGAAGTTTGTGAAAAAAATTTCATGAAAATGAATAAGGGGGACCAATTACCTTACAACATTCTAAAATTTACAAATTTTCCTATAAAGCTAAAATATATTGGATTATTGAAATGTAGAATGACTATGGGTGTCAAAACATAAACAAAATGTCATTATTTTTGGAAATCACTTGATTTTTAAGAAAATTATGGTGAAAAAAAATTTTCTGAAAAATGATAAGGGGGGACCCTTACACAAATTCTAAAAATTTCCAAATTTTCAAAATGTTCATATTGCAATTATTGAAATGTAGAATGACTATGGGTGTCAAAACATAAACAAAATGTCATTATTTTTGGAAATCACTTGATTTTTAAGAAAAGTTATGGTGAAAAAAAATGTCTGAAAAATGATAAGGGGGGGGCCCTTAAAAAAATTTAAAAAATTTTCAAATTTTCAAAATGTTCATATTGCAATTATTGAAATGTAGAATGACTATGGGTGTCAAAACATAAACAAAATGTCTATATTTTTGGAAACTTGATTTTTAAGAAAATTATGGTGAAAAAAAATTTTCTGAAAAATGATAAGGGGGGACCCTTACACAAATTCTAAAAATTTCCAAATTTTCAAAATGTTCATATTGCAATTATTGAAATGTAGAATGACTATGGGTGTCAAAACATAAACAAAATGTCATTATTTTTGGAAATCACTTGATTTTTAGAAAAGTTATGGTGAAAAAAAATTTCTGAAAAATGATAAGGGGGGACCCTTACACAAATTCTAAAAATTTTCAAATTTTCAAAATGTTCATATTGCAATTATTGAAATGTAGAATGACATGGGTGTCAAAACATAAACAAAATGTCATTATTTTTGGAAATCACTTGATTTTTAAGAAAATTATGGTGAAAAAAAATTTTCTGAAAAATGATAAGGGGGGACCCTTACACAAATTCTAAAAATTTCCAAATTTTCAAAATGTTCATATTGCAATTATTGAAATGTAGAATGACTATCGGTGTCAAAACATAAACAAAATGTCATTATTTTTGGAAATCACTTGAATTTTAGAAAAGTTATGGTGAAAAAAAAATGTCTGAAAAATGATAAGGGGGGACCCTTACACAAATTCTAAAAATTTCCAAATTTTCAAAATGTTCATATTGCAATTATTGAAATGTAGAATGACTATGGGTGTCAAAACATAAACAAACTGTCATTATATTTGGAAATCACTTGATTTTTAGGAAAGTTATGGTGAAAAAAAAATGTCTGAAAAATGATAAGGGGGGACCCTTACACAAATTCTAAAAATTTTCAAATTTTCAAAATGTTCATATTGCAATTATTGAAATGTAGAATGACATGGGTGTCAAAACATAAACAAAATGTCTATATTTTTGGAAATCACTTGATTTTTAAGAAAATTATGGTGAAAAAAAATTTTCTGAAAAATGATAAGGGGGGACCCTTACACAAATTCTAAAAATTTCCAAATTTTCAAAATGTTCATATTGCAATTATTGAAATGTAGAATGACTATGGGTGTCAAAACATAAACAAAATGTCATTATTTTTGGAAATCACTTGATTTTTAGAAAAGTTATGGTGAAAAAAAATTTCTGAAAAATGATAAGGGGGGACCCTTACACAAATTCTAAAAATTTCCAAATTTTCAAAATGTTCATATTGCAATTATTGAAATGTAGAATGACTATGGGTGTCAAAACATAAACAAAATGTCATTATTTTTGGAAATCGCTTGATTTTTAGGAAAGTTATGGTGAAAAAAAATGTCTGAAAAATGATAAGGGGGGACCCTTACACAAATTCTAAAAATTTCCAAATTTTCAAAATGTTCATATTGCAATTATTGAAATGTAGAATGACTATGGGTGTCAAAACATAAACAAAATGTCATTATTTTTGGAAATCACTTGATTTTTAGAAAAGTTATGGTGAAAAAAAAATGTCTGAAAAATGATAAGGGGGGACCCTTACACAAATTCTAAAAATTTCCAAATTTTCAAAATGTTCATATTGCAATTATTGAAATGTAGAATGACTATGGGTGTCAAAACATAAACAAAATGTCATTATTTTTGGAAATCACTTGATTTTTAAGAAAGTTATGGTGAAAAAAAATTTTCTGAAAAATGATAAGGGGGGACCCTTACACAAATTCTAAAAATTTCCAAATTTTCAAAATGTTCATATTGCAATTATTGAAATGTAGAATGACTATGGGTGTCAAAACATAAACAAAATGTCATTATTTTTGGAAATCACTTGATTTTTAGAAAAGTTATGGTGAAAAAAAATGTCTGAAAAATGATAAGGGGGGACCCTTACACAAATTCTAAAAATTTCCAAATTTTCAAAATGTTCATATTGCAATTATTGAAATGTAGAATGACTATGGGTGTCAAAACATAAACAAAATGTCATTATTTTTGGAAATCACTTGATTTTTAGGAAAGTTATGGTGAAAAAAATTTTTCTGAAAAATGATAAGGGGGGACCCTTACACAAATTCTAAAAATTTCCAAATTTTCAAAATGTTCATATTGCAATTATTGAAATGTAGAATGACTATGGGTGTCAAAACATAAACAAAATGTCATTATTTTTGGAAATCACTTGATTTTTAGGAAAGTTATGGTGAAAAAAAAATTTCTGAAAAATGATAAGGGGGGGACCCTTACACAAATTCTAAAAATTTCCAAATTTTCAAAATGTTCATATTGCAATTATTGAAATGTAGAATGACTATGGGTGTCAAAACATAAACAAAATGTCATTATTTTTGGAAATCACTTGATTTTTAGAAAAGTTATGGTGAAAAAAAATTTCTGAAAAATGATAAAGGGGGACCCTTACACAAATTCTAAAAATTTCCAAATTTTCAAAATGTTCATATTGCAATTATTGAAATGTAGAATGACTATGGGTGTCAAAACATAAACAAAATGTCATTATTTTTGGAAATCACTTGATTTTTAAGATAAAAAAAAATTTCTGAAAAATGATAAGGGGGGGACCCTTACACAAATTCTAAAAATTTCCAAATTTTCAAAATGTTCATATTGCAATTATTGAAATGTAGAATGACTATGGGTGTCAAAACATAAACAAAATGTCATTATTTTTGGAAATCACTTGATTTTTAGGAAAGTTATGGTGAAAAAAAAATGTCTGAAAAATGATAAGGGGGGACCCTTACACAAATTCTAAAAATTTTCAAATTTTCAAAATGTTCATATTGCAATTATTGAAATGTAGAATGACATGGGTGTCAAAACATAAACAAAATGTCTATATTTTTGGAAATCACTTGATTTTTAAGAAAATTATGGTGAAAAAATTAATTTATATTAATTATTCAGGTGTCAAAACATAAACAAACATTATTTTGAAATCACTTGATTTTAAAAGTTATGGAAAAAAATTTTCTGAAAAATGATAAGGGGGGACCCTTACACAAATTCTAAAAATTTCCAAATTTTCAAAATGTTCATATTGCAATTATTGAAATGTAGAATGACTATGGGTGTCAAAACATAAACAAAATGTCATTATTTTTGGAAATCACTTGATTTTTAGGAAAGTTATGGTGAAAAAAAATTTCTGAAAAATGATAAGGGGGGACCCTTACACAAATTCTAAAAATTTCCAAATTTTCAAAATGTTCATATTGCAATTATTGAAATGTAGAATGACTATGGGTGTCAAAACATAAACAAAATGTCATTATTTTTGGAAATCACTTGATTTTTAGGAAAGTTATGGTGAAAAAAAATTTCTGAAAAATGATAAGGGGGGACCCTTACACAAATTCTAAAAATTTCCAAATTTTCAAAATGTTCATATTGCAATTATTGAAATGTAGAATGACTATGGGTGTCAAAACATAAACAAAATGTCATTATTTTTGGAAATCACTTGATTTTTAGGAAAGTTATGGTGAAAAAAAAATGTCTGAAAAATGATAAGGGGGGACCCTTACACAAATTCTAAAAATTTCCAAATTTTCAAAATGTTCATATTGCAATTATTGAAATGTAGAATGACTATGGGTGTCAAAACATAAACAAAATGTCATTATTTTTGGAAATCACTTGATTTTTAGGAAAGTTATGGTGAAAAAAAAATGTCTGAAAAATGATAAGGGGGGACCCTTACACAAATTCTAAAAATTTCCAAATTTTCAAAATGTTCATATTGCAATTATTGAAATGTAGAATGACTATGGGTGTCAAAACATAAACAAAATGTCATTATTTTTGGAAATCACTTGATTTTTAGGAAAGTTATGGTGAAAAAAAATTTTCTGAAAAATGATAAGGGGGGACCCTTACACAAATTCTAAAAATTTCCAAATTTTCAAAATGTTCATATTGCAATTATTGAAATGTAGAATGACTATGGGTGTCAAAACATAAACAAAATGTCATTATTTTTGGAAATCACTTGATTTTTAGGAAAGTTATGGTGAAAAAAAAATTTCTGAAAAATGATAAGGGGGGACCCTTACACAAATTCTAAAAATTTCCAAATTTTCAAAATGTTCATATTGCAATTATTGAAATGTAGAATGACTATGGGTGTCAAAACATAAACAAAATGTCATTATTTTTGGAAATCACTTGATTTTTAGGAAAGTTATGGTGAAAAAAAATTTCTGAAAAATGATAAGGGGGGACCCTTACACAAATTCTAAAAATTTCCAAATTTTCAAAATGTTCATATTGCAATTATTGAAATGTAGAATGACTATGGGTGTCAAAACATAAACAAAATGTCATTATTTTTGGAAATCGCTTGATTTTTAGAAAAGTTATGGTGAAAAAAAATTTTCTGAAAAATGATAAGGGGGGACCCTTACACAAATTCTAAAAATTTCCAAATTTTCAAAATGTTCATATTGCAATTATTGAAATGTAGAATGACTATGGGTGTCAAAACATAAACAAAATGTCATTATTTTTGGAAATCACTTGATTTTTAGGAAAGTTATGGTGAAAAAAAATGTCTGAAAAATGATAAGGGGGGACCCTTACACAAATTCTAAAATTTTCCAAATTTTCAAAATGTTCATATTGCAATTATTGAAATGTAGAATGACTATGGGTGTCAAAACATAAACAAAATGTCATTATTTTTGGAAATCACTTGATTTTTAGAAAAGTTATGGTGAAAAAAAATTTTCTGAAAAATGATAAGGGGGGACCCTTACACAAATTCTAAAAATTTCCAAATTTTCAAAATGTTCATATTGCAATTATTGAAATGTAGAATGACTATGGGTGTCAAAACATAAACAAAATGTCATTATTTTTGGAAATCACTTGATTTTTAGAAAAGTTATGGTGAAAAAAAATTTTCTGAAAAATGATAAGGGGGGACCCTTACACAAATTCTAAAAATTTCCAAATTTTCAAAATGTTCATATTGCAATTATTGAAATGTAGAATGACTATGGGTGTCAAAACATAAACAAAATGTCATTATTTTTGGAAATCACTTGATTTTTAGGAAAGTTATGGTGAAAAAAAATTTCTGAAAAATGATAAGGGGGGGACCCTTACACAAATTCTAAAAATTTCCAAATTTTCAAAATGTTCATATTGCAATTATTGAAATGTAGAATGACTATGGGTGTCAAAACATAAACAAAATGTCATTATTTTTGGAAATCACTTGATTTTTAGGAAAGTTATGGTGAAAAAAAATGTCTGAAAAATGATAAGGGGGGACCCTTACACAAATTCTAAAAATTTCCAAATTTTCAAAATGTTCATATTGCAATTATTGAAATGTAGAATGACTATGGGTGTCAAAACATAAACAAAATGTCATTATTTTTGGAAATCACTTGATTTTTAGGAAAGTTATGGTGAAAAAAAATTTTCTGAAAAATGATAAGGGGGGACCCTTACACAAATTCTAAAAATTTCCAAATTTTCAAAATGTTCATATTGCAATTATTGAAATGTAGAATGACTATGGGTGTCAAAACATAAACAAAATGTCATTATTTTTGGAAATCACTTGATTTTTAGGAAAGTTATGGTGAAAAAAAATTTCTGAAAAATGATAAGGGGGGACCCTTACACAAATTCTAAAAATTTCCAAATTTTCAAAATGTTCATATTGCAATTATTGAAATGTAGAATGACTATGGGTGTCAAAACATAAACAAAATGTCATTATTTTTGGAAATCACTTGATTTTTAGGAAAGTTATGGTGAAAAAAAAATGTCTGAAAAATGATAAGGGGGGACCCTTACACAAATTCTAAAAATTTCCAAATTTTCAAAATGTTCATATTGCAATTATTGAAATGTAGAATGACTATGGGTGTCAAAACATAAACAAAATGTCATTATTTTTGGAAATCACTTGATTTTTAGGAAAGTTATGGTGAAAAAAAATTGTCTGAAAAATGATAAGGGGGGACCCTTACACAAATTCTAAAAATTTCCAAATTTTCAAAATGTTCATATTGCAATTATTGAAATGTAGAATGACTATGGGTGTCAAAACATAAACAAAATGTCATTATTTTTGGAAATCACTTGATTTTTAGGAAAGTTATGGTGAAAAAAAATTGTCTGAAAAATGATAAGGGGGGACCCTTACACAAATTCTAAAAATTTCCAAATTTTCAAAATGTTCATATTGCAATTATTGAAATGTAGAATGACTATGGGTGTCAAAACATAAACAAAATGTCATTATTTTTGGAAATCACTTGATTTTTAGGAAAGTTATGGTGAAAAAAAAATTTCTGAAAAATGATAAGGGGGGACCCTTACACAAATTCTAAAAATTTCCAAATTTTCAAAATGTTCATATTGCAATTATTGAAATGTAGAATGACTATGGGTGTCAAAACATAAACAAAATGTCATTATTTTTGGAAATCACTTGATTTTTAGGAAAGTTATGGTGAAAAAAAAATTTTCTGAAAAATGATAAGGGGGGACCCTTACACAAATTCTAAAAATTTCCAAATTTTCAAAATGTTCATATTGCAATTATTGAAATGTAGAATGACTATGGGTGTCAAAACATAAACAAAATGTCATTATTTTTGGAAATCACTTGATTTTTAGGAAAAGTTATGGTGAAAAAAAATTGTCTGAAAAATGATAAGGGGGGACCCTTACACAAATTCTAAAAATTTCCAAATTTTCAAAATGTTCATATTGCAATTATTGAAATGTAGAATGACTATGGGTGTCAAAACATAAACAAAATGTCATTATTTTTGGAAATCACTTGATTTTTAGGAAAGTTATGGTGAAAAAAAATTGTCTGAAAAATGATAAGGGGGGACCCTTACACAAATTCTAAAAATTTCCAAATTTTCAAAATGTTCATATTGCAATTATTGAAATGTAGAATGACTATGGGTGTCAAAACATAAACAAAATGTCATTATTTTTGGAAATCACTTGATTTTTAGAAAAGTTATGGTGAAAAAAAAATTTCTGAAAAATGATAAGGGGGGACCCTTACACAAATTCTAAAAATTTCCAAATTTTCAAAATGTTCATATTGCAATTATTGAAATGTAGAATGACTATGGGTGTCAAAACATAAACAAAATGTCATTATTTTTGGAAATCACTTGATTTTTAGGAAAAGTTATGGTGAAAAAAAATTTCTGAAAAATGATAAGGGGGGACCCTTACACAAATTCTAAAAATTTCCAAATTTTCAAAATGTTCATATTGCAATTATTGAAATGTAGAATGACTATGGGTGTCAAAACATAAACAAAATGTCATTATTTTTGGAAATCACTTGATTTTTAGGAAAGTTATGGTGAAAAAAAATTTCTGAAAAATGATAAGGGGGGACCCTTACACAAATTCTAAAAATTTCCAAATTTTCAAAATGTTCATATTGCAATTATTGAAATGTAGAATGACTATGGGTGTCAAAACATAAACAAAATGTCATTATTTTTGGAAATCACTTGATTTTTAGGAAAGTTATGGTGAAAAAAAATTGTCTGAAAAATGATAAGGGGGGGACCCTTACACAAATTCTAAAAATTTCCAAATTTTCAAAATGTTCATATTGCAATTATTGAAATGTAGAATGACTATGGGTGTCAAAACATAAACAAAATGTCATTATTTTTGGAAATCACTTGATTTTTAGGAAAGTTATGGTGAAAAAAAATTTTCTGAAAAATGATAAGGGGGGGGACCCTACACAAATTCCAAAAATTTCAAATTTTCAAAATGTTCATATTGCAAAATTATTGAAATGTAGAATGACATGGGTGTCAAAAACATAAACAAAATGTCTATATTTTTGGAAATCACTTGATTTTAAGGAAAATTATGGTGAAAAAAAAATTTTCTGAAAAATGATAAGGGGGACCCTTACACAAATTTAAAAATTTCCAAATTTTCAAAATGTTCATATTGCAATTATTGAAATGTAGAATGACTATAGGTGTCAAAACATAAACAAAATGTCATTATTTTGGAAATCACTTGAATTTTAGGAAAAGTTATGGTGAAAAAAAAATTTTCTGAAAAAATGATAAGGGGGGGGGGACCCTCACACAAATTCCAAAAAATTTCCAAATTTTCAAAATGTTCATATTGCAATTATTGAAATGTAGAATGACTATGGGTGTCAAAACATAAACAAAATGTCATTATTTTTGGAAATCACATGATTTTTAGGAAAGTTATGGTGAAAAAAATTTCTGAAAAAATGATAAGGGGGGACCCCTTACATAAATTCAAAAAATTTTCCAAATTTTCAAAATGTTCATATTGAAATTATTGAAATGTAGAATGACTATGGGTATCAAAACATAAACAAAATGTCATTGTTTTTGGAAATCACTTGATTTTTAGGAAAATTATGGGTGAAAAAAATTATCTGAAAAATGATAAGGGGGGGGGATCCTTACATAAATTTTAAAATCTCCAAATTTTCAAAATGTTCATATTGCAATTATTGAAATGTAGAATGACTATCGGTGTCAAACATAAACAAAATGTCATTATTTTTGGAAATCACTTGAATTTTTAGAAAAGTTATAGTGAAAAAAAATGTCTGAAAAATGATAAGGGGGGGGGGACCCTTACATAAATTTAAAAACTTCCAAATTTTCAAAAATGTTCATATTGCAATTATTGAAATGTAGAATGACTATGGGGTGCTCAAAACATAAACAAACTGTTATTATATTTGGAAATCACTTGATTTTAGGAAAGTTATGGTGAAAAAAATTTCGAAAAACGATAAGGGGGACCCTTACAACAAATTCTAAAAATTTTCCAAATTTTCAAAATGTTCATATTGGAATTATTGAAATGTAGAATGATTATGGGTGTCAAAACATAAACAAAAATGTCTATATATTTGGAAATCACTTGATTTTTTAAGAAAAATTATGGTGAAAAAAATTTTCTGAAAAATGATAAGGGGGGAAAACCCTTTAAATAAATTCTAAAAATTTAATTTTCAAAATGTTCATATTGCAATTATTGAAATGTAGAATGACTATGGGTGTCAAAAAATAAACAAAATGTCATTATTTTGGAAATCACTTGATTTTTAGAAAAGTTATGGTGAAAAAATGTCTGAAAATGATAAGGGGGGGGACCTTTAGACAAATTCTAAAATTTCCAAATTTTCAAAATGTTCATATTTGCAATTATTGAAATGTAGAATGACTATGTGGTGTCAAAACATAAACAAAATGTCATTATTTTTGGAAATCACATGATTTTTAGGAAAGTTATGGTGAAAAATGTCTGAAGAATTATGTAAGGGGGGGGACCCTACGCATTAAATTTAAAAATTTCCAAATTTTCAAATGTTCATATTGCAATTATTGAATGTAGGAACACTATCGGTGTCAAAACATAAACAAAATGTCATTATTTTTGGAAATCACTTGAATTTTAGGAAAGTTATGGTGAAAAAAATTTCTTGAAAATTGATAAGGGGGGATCCCCATAATAAATTTAAAAATTTCCAAATTTTCAAATGTTCATATTGCAATTATTGAAATGTAGAAATGGACTATGGG
>JAECXD010000649.1:0-12825 GCA_018151445.1 Zaprionus inermis | reverse complement strand
AATCACTTGAATTTTAGGAAAGTTATGGTGAAAAAAAATGGCTGAAAAAATAAGGGGGGACCCTTACAAATTCAAAAAATTTCCAAATTTTCAAAATGTTCATATGCCAATTATTGAAATGTAGAATGACTATGGGTATCAAAACATAAACAAAAATGTCATTATTTTTGGAAATCACTTGACTTTTTAGGAAAGTTGTAATTTAGAAAAAGAATTTTTGTAAAATGATAAAGGGGGAGGGACCCTTACACAAATTCTAAAAATATTTTTTTTTTCAAAATGTTCATATTGCAATTATTGAAATGTGGGAATGGCTATGGGTGTCAAAACATAAACAAAATGTCATTATTTTTGGAAATCAATTGAATTTTAGGAAAGTTATGGTGAAAAAAAAATGTCTGAAAAATGATAAGGGGGGAGGGACCCTTACACAAATTCGAAGAAATTTCCAAATTTTCAAAATGTTCATATGCCAATTATTGAAATGTAAAGTGACTATGGGTATCAAGAAAACATAAACAAAATGTCATTATTTTTTGGAAATCACCTGATTTTTTAAGAAAGTTATGAGTGAAAAAAAAAATTTATGAAAAATGATAAGGTTGGATACCACTTACACAATTCTAAAATTTTCCAAATTTTCAAAATGTTCATATTGCAATTATTGAAATGTAGAATGACTATGGTTGTCAAAACAATTATGTCATTATTTTTGGAAATCGCTTGAATTTTAGGAAAGTTATGGTGAAAAAAAAATGTCTGAAAAAATGATAAGAGGGGAGATACCCTTACACAAATTCCAAAAATTTCCAAATTTTCAAAATGTTCATATCACCAATTATTGAAATGTAGAATGACTATGGGTATCAAAGAAACATAAACAAAATGTCATTTTTTTTGGAAATCACTTGAATTTTAGGAAAGTTATGGTGAAAAAATTTTGGCTGAAAAATGATAAGGGGAGAAATTAATTGCAAAATTCCAAAAATTTACAAATTTTTCAAAATGTTCATATGCCAATTATTGAAATGTAGAATGACTATGGGTATCAAAACATAAACAAAATGTCATTATTTTTGGAAATCACTTGATTTTTAGGAAAGTTATGGTGAAAAAAAATTTCTGAAAAATGATAAGGGGGAAGTTACCCTTACACAAATTCTAAAAATTTTCAAATTTTCAAAATGTTCATATTGCAATTATTGAAATGGAGGGTGACTATGGTTGTCAAAAACATAAACAAAATGTCATTATTTTTGGAAATCACTTGAATTTTAATTTAGTTATGGTGAAAAAAAAAATGTCTGAAAAATGATAGAGGGGACCCTTACACAAATTCCAAAACTTTCCAAATTTTCAAAATGTTCATATACCAATTATTGAAATGTAGAATGACTATGGGTATCGAAACATAAACAAAAATGTCATTCCTTTTGGAAATCACTTGAATTTTCAGGAAAGTTATGGTGAAAAAAAATGGGCTGAAAAATGATAAGGGGGGTGACGCTTACACAAATTCTTAAATTTCCAAATTTTCAAAATGTTCATATGCCAATTATTGAAATGTAGAATGACTATGGGTATCAAAACATAAACAAAATGTCATTATTTTTGGAAATAACTTGATTTTTAGGAAAGTTATGGTGAAAAAAAATTTCTGAAGAAAAATGATAAGGGGGGAAGGACCCTTACACAAATTCTAAAAATTTCCAAATTTTCAAAATGTTCATATTGCAATTAGTGAAATGTAGAATGACTATAGGTTGTCAAAACATAAACAAAATGTCATAACTTTTTGGAAATCGATTGAATTTAAGGAAAGTTATGGTGAAAAAAAATGTCTGAAAAATGATAAGGGGGGGGACCCTTACACAAATTCTAAAAATTTCCAAATTTTCAAAAAATGTTCATATGGCAATTATTAAAATGTAAAATGACTATGGGTACCAAAACATAAACAAAATGTCATTATTTTAGAAATCGCTTGAATTTTCAGAAAAGTTATGGTGAAAAAAAATTTCTGAAAAAGATAAGGGGGGGACCCTTACACAAATTCTAAAAATTTCCAAATTTTCAAAATGTTCATATTGCAATTATTGAAATGTAGAATGACTATGGGTATCAAAAGCATAAGCAAAATGTCATTATTTTTTGGAAATCAATTGATTTTGAGGAAAGGTTATGGTGAAAAAAAATATTCTGAAAAATGATAAAGGGGGCCCCTTACACAAATTCTAAAAAATTTCCAATTTTTCAAAATGTTCATATTGCGATTATTAAAATGTAGAATGACTATGGGTGTCAAAACATAAACAAAATGTCATTATTTTTGGAAATCACTTGATTTTTAGGAAAGTTATGGTGAAAAAAAATGTCTGAAAAATGATAAGGGGGGACCCCTTACACAAATTCTAAAAATTTCCAAATTTTCAAAATGTTCATATGCCAATTATTGAAATGTGAGAATGACTATGGGTATCAAAAACATAAACAAAATGTCATTATTTTTGGAAATCACTTGATTTTTAGGAAAGTTATGGTGAAAAAAAATTTCTGAAAAATGATAAGGGGGGACCCTTACACAAATTCTAAAAATTTCCAAATTTTCAAAATGTTCATATTGCAATTATTGAAATGTAGAATGACTATGGGTGTCAAAACATAAACAAAATGTCATTATTTTTGGAAATCACTTGAATTTTTAGGAAAGTTATGGTGAAAAAAAATGTCTGAAAAATGATAAGGGGGACCCTTACACAAATTCTAAAAATTTCCAAATTTTCAAAATGTTCATATTGCAATTATTGAAATGTAGAATGACTATGGGTGTCAAAACATAAACAAAATGTCATTATTTTTGGAAATCACTTGATTTTTAGGAAAAGTTATGGTGAAAAAATTTCTGAAAAATGATAAGGGGGGACCCTTACACAAATTCTAAAAATTTCCAAATTTTCAAAATGTTCATATTGCAATTATTGAAATGTAGAATGACTATGGGTGTCAAAACATAAACAAAATGTCATTATTTTTGGAAATCACTTGATTTTTAGGAAAGTTATGGTGAAAAAAAATTTCTGAAAAATGATAAGGGGGGACCCTTACACAAATTCTAAAAATTTCCAAATTTTCAAAATGTTCATATTGCAATTATTGAAATGTAGAATGACTATGGGTGTCAAAACATAAACAAAATGTCATTATTTTTGGAAATCACTTGATTTTTAGGAAAGTTATGGTGAAAAAAAATTTCTGAAAAATGATAAGGGGGACCCTTACACAAATTCTAAAAATTTCCAAATTTTCAAAATGTTCATATTGCAATTATTGAAATGTAGAATGACTATGGGTGTCAAAACATAAACAAAATGTCATTATTTTTGGAAATCACTTGATTTTTAGGAAAGTTATGGTGAAAAAAAAATTTTCTGAAAAATGATAAGGGGGGACCCTTACACAAATTCTAAAAATTTCCAAATTTTCAAAATGTTCATATTGCAATTATTGAAATGTAGAATGACTATGGGTGTCAAAACATAAACAAAATGTCATTATTTTTGGAAATCACTTGATTTTTAGGAAAGTTATGGTGAAAAAAAAATTTCTGAAAAATGATAAGGGGGGACCCTTACACAAATTCTAAAAATTTCCAAATTTTCAAAATGTTCATATTGCAATTATTGAAATGTAGAATGACTATGGGTGTCAAAACATAAACAAAATGTCATTATTTTTGGAAATCACTTGATTTTTAGGAAAGTTATGGTGAAAAAAAATTTTCTGAAAAATGATAAGGGGGGACCCTTACACAAATTCTAAAAATTTCCAAATTTTCAAAATGTTCATATTGCAATTATTGAAATGTAGAATGACTATGGGTGTCAAAACATAAACAAAATGTCATTATTTTTGGAAATCACTTGATTTTTAGGAAAAGTTATGGTGAAAAAAAATTTCTGAAAAATGATAAGGGGGGACCCTTACACAAATTCTAAAAATTTCCAAATTTTCAAAATGTTCATATTGCAATTATTGAAATGTAGAATGACTATGGGTGTCAAAACATAAACAAAATGTCATTATTTTTGGAAATCACTTGATTTTTAGGAAAGTTATGGTGAAAAAAATTTCTGAAAAATGATAAGGGGGGACCCTTACACAAATTCTAAAAATTTCCAAATTTTCAAAATGTTCATATTGCAATTATTGAAATGTAGAATGACTATGGGTGTCAAAACATAAACAAAATGTCATTATTTTTGGAAATCACTTGATTTTTAGGAAAGTTATGGTGAAAAAAAAATTTTCTGAAAAATGATAAGGGGGGACCCTTACACAAATTCTAAAAATTTCCAAATTTTCAAAATGTTCATATTGCAATTATTGAAATGTAGAATGACTATGGGTGTCAAAACATAAACAAAATGTCATTATTTTTGGAAATCACTTGATTTTTAGGAAAGTTATGGTGAAAAAAAAATTTTCTGAAAAATGATAAGGGGGGACCCTTACACAAATTCTAAAAATTTCCAAATTTTCAAAATGTTCATATTGCAATTATTGAAATGTAGAATGACTATGGGTGTCAAAACATAAACAAAATGTCATTATTTTTGGAAATCACTTGATTTTTAGGAAAGTTATGGTGAAAAAAAATTTTCTGAAAAATGATAAGGGGGGACCCTTACACAAATTCTAAAAATTTCCAAATTTTCAAAATGTTCATATTGCAATTATTGAAATGTAGAATGACTATGGGTGTCAAAACATAAACAAAATGTCATTATTTTTGGAAATCACTTGATTTTTAGGAAAGTTATGGTGAAAAAAAAATTTCTGAAAAATGATAAGGGGGGACCCTTACACAAATTCTAAAAATTTCCAAATTTTCAAAATGTTCATATTGCAATTATTGAAATGTAGAATGACTATGGGTGTCAAAACATAAACAAAATGTCATTATTTTTGGAAATCACTTGATTTTTAGGAAAGTTATGGTGAAAAAAAAATTTCTGAAAAATGATAAGGGGGACCCTTACACAAATTCTAAAAATTTCCAAATTTTCAAAATGTTCATATTGCAATTATTGAAATGTAGAATGACTATGGGTGTCAAAACATAAACAAAATGTCATTATTTTTGGAAATCACTTGATTTTTAGGAAAGTTATGGTGAAAAAAAATTTTCTGAAAAATGATAAGGGGGGACCCTTACACAAATTCTAAAAATTTCCAAATTTTCAAAATGTTCATATTGCAATTATTGAAATGTAGAATGACTATGGGTGTCAAAACATAAACAAAATGTCATTATTTTTGGAAATCACTTGATTTTTAGGAAAGTTATGGTGAAAAAAAAATTTCTGAAAAATGATAAGGGGGGGACCCTTACACAAATTCTAAAAAATTTCCAAATTTTCAAAATGTTCATATTGCAATTATTGAAATGTAGAATGACTATGGGTGTCAAAACATAAACAAAATGTCATTATTTTTGGAAATCACTTGATTTTTAGGAAAGTTATGGTGAAAAAAAATTTTCTGAAAAATGATAAGGGGGGACCCTTACACAAATTCTAAAAATTTCCAAATTTTCAAAATGTTCATATTGCAATTATTGAAATGTAGAATGACTATGGGTGTCAAAACATAAACAAAATGTCATTATTTTTGGAAATCACTTGATTTTTAGGAAAGTTATGGTGAAAAAAAAATTTCTGAAAAATGATAAGGGGGGACCCTTACACAAATTCTAAAAATTTCCAAATTTTCAAAATGTTCATATTGCAATTATTGAAATGTAGAATGACTATGGGTGTCAAAACATAAACAAAATGTCATTATTTTTGGAAATCACTTGATTTTTAGGAAAGTTATGGTGAAAAAAAAATTTCTGAAAAATGATAAGGGGGGACCCTTACACAAATTCTAAAAATTTCCAAATTTTCAAAATGTTCATATTGCAATTATTGAAATGTAGAATGACTATGGGTGTCAAAACATAAACAAAATGTCATTATTTTTGGAAATCACTTGATTTTTAGGAAAGTTATGGTGAAAAAAAATTTTCTGAAAAATGATAAGGGGGGACCCTTACACAAATTCTAAAAATTTCCAAATTTTCAAAATGTTCATATTGCAATTATTGAAATGTAGAATGACTATGGGTGTCAAAACATAAACAAAATGTCATTATTTTTGGAAATCACTTGATTTTTAGGAAAGTTATGGTGAAAAAAAAATTTTCTGAAAAATGATAAGGGGGGACCCTTACACAAATTCTAAAAATTTCCAAATTTTCAAAATGTTCATATTGCAATTATTGAAATGTAGAATGACTATGGGTGTCAAAACATAAACAAAATGTCATTATTTTTGGAAATCACTTGATTTTTAGGAAAGTTATGGTGAAAAAAAATTTTCTGAAAAATGATAAGGGGGGACCCTTACACAAATTCTAAAAATTTCCAAATTTTCAAAATGTTCATATTGCAATTATTGAAATGTAGAATGACTATGGGTGTCAAAACATAAACAAAATGTCATTATTTTTGGAAATCACTTGATTTTTAGGAAAGTTATGGTGAAAAAAAAATTTTCTGAAAAATGATAAGGGGGGACCCTTACACAAATTCTAAAAATTTCCAAATTTTCAAAATGTTCATATTGCAATTATTGAAATGTAGAATGACTATGGGTGTCAAAACATAAACAAAATGTCATTATTTTTGGAAATCACTTGATTTTTAGGAAAGTTATGGTGAAAAAAAATTTTCTGAAAAATGATAAGGGGGGACCCTTACACAAATTCTAAAAAATTTCCAAATTTTCAAAATGTTCATATTGCAATTATTGAAATGTAGAATGACTATGGGTGTCAAAACATAAACAAAATGTCATTATTTTTGGAAATCACTTGATTTTTAGGAAAGTTATGGTGAAAAAAAAATTTCTGAAAAATGATAAGGGGGGACCCTTACACAAATTCTAAAAATTTCCAAATTTTCAAAATGTTCATATTGCAATTATTGAAATGTAGAATGACTATGGGTGTCAAAACATAAACAAAATGTCATTATTTTTGGAAATCACTTGATTTTTAGAAAAGTTATGGTGAAAAAAAATTTCTGAAAAATGATAAGGGGGGACCCTTACACAAATTCAAAAAATTTCCAAATTTTCAAAATGTTCATATTGCAATTATTGAAATGTAGAATGACTATGGGTGTCAAAACATAAACAAAATGTCATTATTTTTGGAAATCACTTGATTTTTAGGAAAGTTATGGTGAAAAAAAAATGTCTGAAAAATGATAAGGGGGGACCCTTACACAAATTCTAAAAATTTCCAAATTTTCAAAATGTTCATATTGCAATTATTGAAATGTAGAATGACTATGGGTGTCAAAACATAAACAAAATGTCATTATTTTTGGAAATCACTTGGATTTTAGGAAAGTTAGGAAAGTTATGGTGAAAAAAAATTTTTGAAAAATGATAAGGGGGGACCCTTACACAAATTCTAAAAATTTCCAAATTTTCAAAATGTTCATATTGCAATTATTGAAATGTAGAATGACTATGGGTGTCAAAACATAAACAAAATGTCATTATTTTTGGAAATCGCTTGATTTTTAGAAAAGTTATGGTGAAAAAAAAATTTTTGAAAAATGATAAGGGGGGACCCTTACACAAATTCTAAAAATTTCCAAATTTTCAAAATGTTCATATTGCAATTATTGAAATGTAGAATGACTATGGGTGTCAAAACATAAACAAAATGTCATTATTTTTGGAAATCACTTGATTTTTAGGAAAGTTATGGTGAAAAAAAATTTCTGAAAAATGATAAGGGGGGGACCCTTACACAAATTCTAAAAATTTCCAAATTTTCAAAATGTTCATATTGCAATTATTGAAATGTAGAATGACTATGGGTGTCAAAACATAAACAAAATGTCATTATTTTTGGAAATCACTTGATTTTTAGGAAAGTTATGGTGAAAAAAAAATTTCTGAAAAATGATAAGGGGGGACCCTTACACAAATTCTAAAAATTTCCAAATTTTCAAAATGTTCATATTGCAATTATTGAAATGTAGAATGACTATGGGTGTCAAAACATAAACAAAATGTCATTATTTTTGGAAATCGCTTGATTTTTAGAAAAGTTATGGTGAAAAAAAATTTTTTGAAAAATGATAAGGGGGGACCCTTACACAAATTCTAAAAATTTCCAAATTTTCAAAATGTTCATATTGCAATTATTGAAATGTAGAATGACTATGGGTGTCAAAACATAAACAAAATGTCATTATTTTTGGAAATCACTTGATTTTTAGGAAAGTTATGGTGAAAAAAAATTTTCTGAAAAATGATAAGGGGGGACCCTTACACAAATTCTAAAAATTTCCAAATTTTCAAAATGTTCATATTGCAATTATTGAAATGTAGAATGACTATGGGTGTCAAAACATAAACAAAATGTCATTATTTTTGGAAATCACTTGATTTTTAGGAAAGTTATGGTGAAAAAAAAATTTCTGAAAAATGATAAGGGGGGACCCTTACACAAATTCTAAAAATTTCCAAATTTTCAAAATGTTCATATTGCAATTATTGAAATGTAGAATGACTATGGGTGTCAAAACATAAACAAAATGTCATTATTTTTGGAAATCACTTGATTTTTAGGAAAGTTATGGTGAAAAAAAAATTTCTGAAAAATGATAAGGGGGGACCCTTACACAAATTCTAAAAATTTCCAAATTTTCAAAATGTTCATATTGCAATTATTGAAATGTAGAATGACTATGGGTGTCAAAACATAAACAAAATGTCATTATTTTTGGAAATCACTTGATTTTTAGGAAAGTTATGGTGAAAAAAAAAATTTTTGAAAAATGATAAGGGGGGGACCCTTACACAAATTCTAAAAATTTCCAAATTTTCAAAATGTTCATATTGCAATTATTGAAATGTAGAATGACTATGGGTGTCAAAACATAAACAAAATGTCATTATTTTTGGAAATCACTTGATTTTTAGGAAGTTAGTTATGGTGAAAAAAAATTTCTGAAAAATGATAAGGGGGGACCCTTACACAAATTCTAAAAATTTCCAAATTTTCAAAATGTTCATATTGCAATTATTGAAATGTAGAATGACTATGGGTGTCAAAACATAAACAAAATGTCATTATTTTTGGAAATCACTTGATTTTTAGGAAAGTTATGGTGAAAAAAATTTTCTGAAAAATGATAAGGGGGGACCCTTACACAAATTCTAAAAATTTCCAAATTTTCAAAATGTTCATATTGCAATTATTGAAATGTAGAATGACTATGGGTGTCAAAACATAAACAAAATGTCATTATTTTTGGAAATCACTTGATTTTTAGGAAAGTTATGGTGAAAAAAAAATTTCTGAAAAATGATAAGGGGGGACCCTTACACAAATTCTAAAAATTTCCAAATTTTCAAAATGTTCATATTGCAATTATTGAAATGTAGAATGACTATGGGTGTCAAAACATAAACAAAATGTCATTATTTTTGGAAATCGCTTGATTTTTAGAAAAGTTATGGTGAAAAAAAAAATTTTGAAAAATGATAAGGGGGGACCCTTACACAAATTCTAAAAATTTCCAAATTTTCAAAATGTTCATATTGCAATTATTGAAATGTAGAATGACTTTGCAGGTGTACAAAACATAAACAAAATATTATTTTGGAAATCGCTGCTGGTTTCTGTGGTATTTATTGAACAATTATAACAGTACAGGAAGTCTCAAGATTTTTACATGATTAAGGCTATGAATCAAACACCTGCTTCGAAAAAAAATAATTCTACCTTTTAATGCTTTTGTACATACCTGGATTTCTTATACACTAAACACAAAATGTTATGAGGAAATGTCTTTGTGTTGTAAAGGATCTGTTGGTCATAAAATATAAATAAATTTGGAAAGTTCTCATTCAAAAAATGCGTTTGAATAACAGCTATATGATTTTTTGTTTAACAGCTATATGTAATAGTACTCAGGTTTCCATAAAATTGCAACATGAACCTTCATTAGGCCGATCGTTGATCGTTATAAGTTATAAAAGTTCGATTTCGAACTTTATTATTAGGGACACACTTAGATTTGGATGTGGTAAGCCTGATAGCTATATCTTGAAATATAACGAAAATCGGCCGATAGGCTCCATGACAACTATACGATATATCAGTCCGATCTGGCCCGTTCCGACTTATTTAAAGAGGGCAGAAATAAGAAGCTGCGTGTGAGCAAAGTTTCATGAAGATAGCTCAATAACTGGGGGACTAATTTGAGTTGCAACAGACAGACGGACTGACTGATTGTTCCTATAACAGCTATAGAATATAAACGTCTGAGATATTTAAATGGAAAAACTAAGGGCGTGTTACTGTATAACATTAAAAATTATTGATAATGTGCGGTATTTCCAAAAACAAAACAGGTTTGCATACAAAAACACTGATTTCAGCCGATTGTTCCTATGTCAGCTATATGTTATAGTAGTCCGATTTTGATACAATTTTGACAGCACATTAAGAATGTAATAAGAATAGGATTTGCCAAATCTTGTTGCAATATCTTGAAAAACAACAAAAATCGGCCGATAGCTTCTATGACAGCTATACGATATATCGGTCCGATCTGGCTCGTTCCGACTTATTTACAGCCTACATCAATAATAAGCTTGGGTGCCAAGTTTCATGAAGATAGCTCAATAACTGGGGGACTAATTTGAGTTGCAACAGACAGACGGACTGACTGATTGTTCCTATAACAGCTATAGAATATAAACGTCTGAGATATTTAAATGGAAAAACTAAGGGCGTGTTACTGTATAACATTAAAAATTATTGATAATGTGCGGTATTTCCAAAAACAAAACAGGTTTGCATACAAAAACACTGATTTCAGCCGATTGTTCCTATGTCAGCTATATGTTATAGTAGTCCGATTTTGATACAATTTTGACAGCACATTAAGAATGTAATAAGAATAGGATTTGCCAAATCTTGTTGCAATATCTTGAAAAACAACAAAAATCGGCCGATAGCTTCTATGACAGCTATACGATATATCGGTCCGTTCTTTTTTCCATTTTTTTTTACCCTACACAATAAAAGTGGTGCCAAGTTTCATCTGGCGCTTTTTCCTTTTTTTTAACCCTACATAAAAAATAAGTTTGGGTGCCAAGTTTCATGAAGATAGCTCAATAACTGGGGGACTAATTTGAGTTGCAACAGACAGACGGACTGACTGATTGTTCCTATAACAGCTATAGAATATAAACGTCTAAGATATTTAAATGGAAAAACTAAGGGCGTGTTACTGTATAACATTAAAAAGTATTGATAATGTGCGGTATTTCCAAAAACAAAACAGGTATGCATACAAAAACCGTGATTTCAGCCGATTGTTCCTATGGCAGCTATATGTTATAGTGGTCCGATTTTGATATAATTTTGACAGCACATTAAGAACGTAATAAGAATAGGGATTTGCCAAATCTTGTTGCAATATCTTGAAAAACAACAAAAATCGGCCGATAGCTTCTATGACAGCTATACGATATATCGGTCCGATCTGGTTTTTTTTAATTATATTAAAACTATAAAGTTGTGGAGGTGTTTTCTAAGGTTTGTTGAAAAAATTCTGGCTAAAATTAGATAAGAGGGGACCCTTGCTAAGGGTTTAAAAAATTTCCAAATTTTCAAAATGTTCATATTGCAATTATTGAAATGTAGAATGACTATGGGTGTCAAACATAAACAAAATGTCATTATTTTTGGAAATCACTTGATTTTTAAGAAAGTTATGGTGAAAAAAAATTTTCTGAAAAATGATAAGGGGGACCCTTACACAAATTCTAAAAATTTCCAAATTTTCAAAATGTTCATATTGCAATTATTGAAATGTAGAATGACTATGGGTGTCAAACATAAACAAAATGTCATTATTTTTGGAAATCACTTGATTTTTAAGAAAGTTATGGTGAAAAAAAATTTTCTGAAAAATGATAAGGGGGACCCTTACACAAATTCTAAAAATTTCCAAATTTTCAAAATGTTCATATTGCAATTATTGAAATGTAGAATGACTATGGGTGTCAAAACATAAACAAAATGTCATTATTTTTGGAAATCACTTGATTTTTAGAAAAGTTATGGTGAAAAAAATTAAAAAAATTAAAAAAAAATTTTAAAATTTAAATTTTTTATATTTAATTAAATGGGGAGAAATGGGGGTGAAAACATAAACAAAATGCATTATTTTTGGAAATCAGATTTAGGAAGTTATGGTGAAAAAAAAATTTCTGAAAATGATAAGGGGGGACCCTTACACAAATTCTAAAAATTTCCAAATTTTCAAAATGTTCATATTGCAATTATTGAAATGTAGAATGACTATGGGTGTCAAAACATAAACAAAATGTCATTATTTTGGAAATCACTTGATTTTTTAGGAAAGTTATGGTGAAAAAAATTTTCGGAAAAATGATAAGGGGGACCCTTACACAAATTCTAAAAATTTTATAAATTTCAAAATGTTCATATTGCAATTATTGAAATGTAGAATGACTATGGGTGTCAAAACATAAACAAAATGTCATTATTTTTGGAAATCACTTGAATTTTAGGAAAGTTATGGTGTAAAAAAATTTTCTGAAAATTGATAAGGGGGGACCCTTACACAAATTCTAAAAATTTCCAAATTTTCAAAATGTTCATATTGCAATTATTGAAATGTAGAATGACTATCGATTATCAAAATACTTAAACAAAAT
>JAECXD010000064.1:0-60868 GCA_018151445.1 Zaprionus inermis | reverse complement strand
ATTATGACCGACCGACTTGTCTTTGTGGCGCGATGCATTGCTGTGAGAGTAAACTTAGTTTCGCTGATTGTCAACTCCTCAGTCTAAGTTTTGAGTTATAATAAACTACAGCTTGCTCCGGCTTATAGCCGCAAACACAATTGAGTTATATCAATCATATTGCTACGCCACCAGGCTAGTCAATCTCACCAAGGGGGCGAAGTCAAGCCCTCCATCGTAATCTTTGTAAGAAGACCCCAACAGACGTGATCGTCTCACCACCGCCGTCCGAGGACCGAAGGCTCTGGATCGTCGCGGGATAATCCCCCATTACATAATTGGTATTATTTCAGTTTTGAAAAAACGGAAATTGAGTGGGAAGAGAAAATGAGCAAATGATAAACAAAACAAAGCCGCCGCGCCGCTTCGCATATTTATTATTTACATGTAAAATAATCTAAATGGTCTCTTTTTTTTTTTTTTGGACGTTGATACAACGAATGTATAATCAAGTGGTCCTTGCAAAACCAAGCCGATGCTTGTTACGCGCGGATCCCAGACACAGCGAATGTCCAACTCCCGCCCAGCCGACCGAGAGGCACAGTCGTCTGACGTACGACTCGAAACGCGAAATAGAGAACGCGGGCATGCAAAGATACCGAGATAGAAAAGAATTTTGAGGAAAGATTACTTAATTTCTAGATAGGTAGGACAAAATTTCTAATTTTAGACATGCAACAGAGGAAGCGTTAGAAAAAAGAAAGTAAAGAATATTATAGTCCGAACATAATACCCTAAACGGATCGTGAAGGGCATACAAGAGTTAGTGGTAAGTAATTACGTGTTAATCTACCCCTTGTAGAAAAGTGTAGCTGGCTAACCAGGTCAACACTGTCAATGTCACCTTGGATGAGGTTATTAATATATACTACACCCAGCATGGTTCTACGATTAGCTAGAGAAGGTAAGTTAAGTAGTAGAAGGCTACTGCCATAGGAAGGAAGTCTTAAATTTACGTCCCAGTTAAGGCCTCGTAAGGCGATAATTAAAAAATTTTTTTGTACAGATTCAATGCGGTTTTTGTGAGTAGTGTACTGGGGACACCATACGCATGATCCATATTCTAGAATTGGACGAACAAGTGACGTGTAGAATGTCTTTGTTACATAAGGATCGTCAAAATCCCTAGACCATCTCTTAATAAAGCCAAGCACACCCATGGCGTTATTGAGAGATCATCAACTAGAGTAATTCTTTCTAAGACACAACCATAAAGAGTGTAGGAAACGTACTTTGGACTGGCTCGATAGAATGTCATCAGCTTGCATTTGGAGCTAATCAGGTTTAAGAAATTTGCACAACACCAGGAAAACTATTTAGATCGGCTTGTAAGTAAGAGTGGCAATAGTCATCTTTAAATTGATAACAAAGCTTTACATCGTCCGCATACATGAGAGTACGGGAGTTATGTATGACCAAAGGGAGGTCATTGATGAAAAGCGTAAAAAGGAGGGGGCCTAGATGGCTACCCTGAGGAACGCCAGATGTGGCATGAAGGTGTGAAAATACATTTTTAAAGAGAACTCTTTGGGTTCTGCCATTCAGATAACTTACAATCCAATTAAGAAGTTTTGGTGTGAAGCCTAAGAGGCTGAATTTATGTGCAAGAAAGGAATGATTTACTGAGTCAAAAGCCCTACTGAAATCAGTGTATATAACATCAGTTTGAAGATTTTCCTGAAAACCTTTTATAACAAAGGATGTCAGCTCCAGTAAGTTTGTCGTAGTGGAGCGACGATTTATAAATCCGTGCTGAGAAGGCGATATGACGGATCTACAGAAATGTTGCAAGTGAGGAGTTAAAGAATTCTCGAAGAATTTAGGTATAGCCGACAATTTAGAGATACCTCTATAATTGCTTGCTTCAGACTTACTGCCCTTCTTAAAAAAGGGAATGATAAAAGATTCCTTCCAAATGGAAGGAAAGGATGAAGTATCTAAGGACAGCGAAGACAGATTGAGCAATGGCTTACTTAGGGAGTTGGCACAGAACCGAAGTACACAAGCGGGAACAGCGTCTGGGCCTGGTGAAAAAACTGGTTTAACCAAGTGAAGATCCTTAACAAGTGAATTCTCGTTTAGAATAGGGGTGAAGATACCATTTGAGCAAGGAATATTGTATGGATAAACATGAATCTCTTGTATAGTAGGCGAATACGTGGTTTGAAAAAACCTAGCAAACATATCCGCCATGGCTTGGTCGGTATCTACAGTTGTATTTTCAAACGACAACTTTGAAGGAAAGACAGAAGATTTACGTTTCATATTAACAAAACTATAAAACTGTTTAGGGTTCTCAAGGATCTGAGACCTACAACGAGCTAGATAGTTTTTATAACATTTCGCGTTAAGGAACGAGAAATTTAATGGGATTGGGGATGGGCAGTGAAAGAACAATCGGTATCCGATTCTTTTTCTTCTTCGCCTCGAACTCATAATGCAACTTTACCGACGTTGGTGTCGTGGTGACGAAGTGGTCGGGTGCCGACTTATATTTATTTTTTTTCGTATCTTATATTTTTTTTTATATTTTATAGTGTGTTGCAAAATTCAAAATAAATTTTTAGTATATTTAAAGCCACTTAGAATCGAAAGAGACATTGAGCAGCAACACAAAAAACAAACGACAAATCTAATTAGATATGTTGAGATGTATTGTGAGGCAGCATATATGTATGTATGTATAGCCCTCTGCTGAGATATAACTGCAAAGTAATAAAAGCAAAGGGCATGACCCAATAAGAATCGAGTGGAACGTGCATAGGCAAAACCAATTTAGAGATGGAAAGAAATAAAAAGCAAAACGCATTGTTCACAATTGGCACGTGTTTTTCCGAAGAGTTGTAGCGGGTATATCACAGTCGAGTCCGCTCGACTGTAGCCTTTCCGACTTGTTTTTAAATTAAATCGGATCATTATCATGGATACATCTATCGAAAATGTTTTTGGTTGTTCGCGCTGGTGGCATAGGTTGCGAAGTACTCAAAAGTCTAGTGCCAAGCGGCTTTAAGGAAATAGAAATTATCGACTTAGTCACCATCGATCTAAGCAATCTAAATCCTTAATTCTTGTTTCATCGCGAGCATGTTGGTAAGTCGAAGGCTCATGTGGCACGCGAAAGTGCTGAGCTTTAATTCTGATGCAAGCATAGCTGCGTACCACGATAGTGTTACATCCACCGACTACGGGGAGGTTATTTCTTCAAGATGTTTGATATTGTACTAAGCGCCTTGGATATCCGAACAGCTCGCAATCATGTAAGTCGAATATGTTGAATACAGATGTACCTCTTGTTGAAAGCGGTACATCCGGATATAGTGGACAGGTTGAACTGATCAAGCGAGGTTTCCCCCAGTGCTACGAATGTACACATAAGGAAAAACAAGGGAGCTTTCCTGGCTTCAATTCAGTCAATTCACTGCATTGTTTGGGCTAAACAGTTATTTAATCAACTTTTTGGAGAATCAGTTGAAGATGATGTTTCCTCGGATGCTGCAGATGCAGAGGCACAGACCAAATCTGAACATGCTAAAAATGTAGATGCATTATTAATTTATTTATTTAATTTATTTAATTTATTTAATTTATTTAATTTATTTAATTTTTTTAATTTATTTAATTTATTTACTTTTTTTATTTTTTTTAATTTATTTAATTTATTTAATTTATTTAATTTATTTAATTTATTTAATTTATTTAATTTATTTAATTTATTTAATTTATTTAATTTATTTAATTTATTTACTTTTTTACTTTTTTAATTTATTTAATTTATTTAATTTATTTAATTTATTTAATTTATTTAATTTATTTAATTTATTTAATTTATTTAATTTATTTAATTTATTTAATTTATTTAATTTATTTAATTTATTTAATTTATTTAATTTATTTAATTTATTTAATTTATTTAATTTATTTAATTTATTTAATTTATTTAATTTATTTAATTTATTTAATTTATTTAATTTATTTAATTTATTTAATTTATTTAATTTATTTAATTTATTTAATTTATTTAATTTATTTAATTTATCTAATTTATTTAATTTATTTAATTTATTTAATTTATTTAATTTATTTAATTTATTTAATTTATTTAATTTATTTAATTTATTTAATTTATTTAATTTATTTAATTTATTTAATTTATTTAATTTATTTAATTTATTTAATTTATTTAATTTATTTAATTAATTTAATTTATTTAATTAATTTAATTTATTTAATTTATTTAATTTATTTAATTTATTTAATTTATTTAATTTATTAATTATTTAATTATTTAATTATTTAATTATTAATTTTATTAATTTATTAATCAAATAAATAAAGTGCGTCGCCGCACCTCTGAGTTGAACTCTCGCTTAACAGTCAACTACTGCATTTTGTACGCAATGACCGATAAAATTACATTGGGAATACTTTCGGTGTACATAAAAGAGTTGCCTGCTGCTGGAGTTGAACTCGGGAACTAACATTATAAAAAACCGACATAAACACATGGTCACAAGGCACTACTATTTATCAGCCAATCTTATTGAAACTTTCGCAAAATGATTGCTGTAGACCTATATTTGCTGCTACAATCGATTTTTTTCGATTTCTGGGGGCGGATGGAGGCGAGGCAAAAATCCAAAATAAACTTGATCAGCGTGAATATTGTCCCCAAATTTGGTAGCTCTAGCTCTTATAATAGCTGAGATGTAGATTTTCACACGGACGGACGGGCAGACAGACAGACAGACGGTCATGGCTATATCGACTCGGCTGTTCATGCTGATTCAGAATATATATACCTAAGTCCCACATATTTGGGGGCTCAACCTAAAGAAAAGTCAAACAGAATTTAGGGCTCAACGTAAAATTTCAAGCATAATTTTAACATATTGCAATTGCGCTGCAATAACGTCAAGAATAACGGATTAAAGAGAAACAGAAAACGTATGTACATTGTGGCGCCGCGCGATTTACCATGCCCAGCATTAACCCCCCTCAACAGTCATCTCCGCCTATGAAGCCGGCCCGGTCAATAACATTAACAAAGTGCCAACGCTGTTCGTATTGAATTATACGGCGACCCATACTTTGTTGCAATATCGCGACGTTGCAGGACGGTTGCGGTAAACAAATCGCCAACTGCAAGATCACCACATACCATTTTCCCATTCCACTTCCCATTCCATTCTCATTCATTCCTACTCATAAGCTAAGCATTGTTTTATTGATGTCCAATAAATTCACTCTTAAAGCTACCACTCAACAGTACAGACATACTTTTCACTTATTTTGCACAACGTATATTGTAACAGCACAGAAGTACTCTACCATATTCTGTGCACCACTAAATATCCTTTCTCAACCAACATACCTTTTGGATCCGAGGAGGACCCCCTACAAAGGAGACCCCCGAATCGTAACTGGCGCAGCCGGACCTGAACTAATAGGATTGACAATGCCTTTTACGTTCTTTATTCCACTACTGTAAGCAGATAAAAGAAAATAATTCAAAAAAAAAAAATGCATATAACATAATAGAACCAGTCCAAAAGTGACATACATTATAACCACAAACAAATGTGACCGAATATGTGTACATCAATCGCTGATAATGCACCAGGACCATACGTAAATAAGAATAAGTCAGAAAGACTACAGTCGAGCTGACTCGACTGTGATATACCCGCTACAATTCTTCGGAAAAACACGTGCCAAATGTGAATAAAACGTTCTTGCTTTTTATTTCTTTCCGTCTATAATTTGTTTTGCCTATGCAAGTTCCACTCGATTCTTATTGGATGTTGCCCTTTGCTTTTATTACTTTGCAGTTAGAACTCAGCAGAGGGCTTTAAATTATGCATGTGTGAAAGAGACGCCTATACATATATACATATAAGCTGCCTCACAATACATCTCAACATATCTAATTAGATTTGTCGTTTGTTTTTTGTGTTGCTGCTCAATGTTTCTTTCGATTCTAAGTGGCTTTAAATATACTTAAAAATTATTTTGAATTTTGCAACACAGTATAAAAAAAAAATATATATAAGATACAAAAAAAAAATAAATATAAGTCGCAGCGGCCCCCAGGAGTTGAACTCCGGACCTCTTGCTTAACAGTGAACACCATCACCACTCGACCACTTCATTTCTTACGCGATGAACGCTAAATTGGAATATGGATATTTTCGATGCACATAAAAAAAGTGGCCTGCTGCTGAAGTTGAACTCGGGAACTAACATTAGAAGAAACCGACATAATCACATGGTTATAAGGCAATACTATTTCTTGAATATCTTCCTTATTTATCGGCCGATCTTATTGAAAATTACGCATCACGCCCGCATGGTGTTTTCATCTGTGATTATCTTTAATTGCTGTAGAGCTATATTTGCAGCTATAATCGACTTTTTTTCGA
This sequence comes from Zaprionus inermis, assembly GCA_018151445.1. Lineage (NCBI taxonomy): Eukaryota > Metazoa > Arthropoda > Insecta > Diptera > Drosophilidae > Zaprionus > Zaprionus inermis. The sequence goes on along the minus strand of JAECXD010000064.1, from coordinate 54,410 downwards.
TTTATGGGGGCGGGTAGAGGCGTGGCAAAAATCCAAAATAAACTTGATCAGCGTGCAGATTTAACACATATTGTCTTAACACATATTTTACTTTATGGGGTTGGAGATTTCTCCCTCTGCCTGTTACAAACATTTTCGGCTAGCACAATGCTATAATACCCTTATACAACGCATAGTTCTGTGGCAGCATATTGGTGAACGATACCATACGTCATTTCTTTGCCGCTTTAAGTCAAAAAACTACTTGTGCACCAATCAGCAATTAAATCAATATGTGTGTCAAGTGAATCTCTTATTGAATGAGACACATTTTGTCAAATTATATCTTTATCAACAAATACGTTTTACATACTACTTCAGATTGCGTTACCGCGAAATGTTCACTTACTTACACAAACAAAATGTAATTTTTTTTTTTAAATACTTACTAATGCACACTACGTATTACAGTTAAACACTGAGAGTTTCACACTTACCTAGAAAGAAGAAATAAACCAAATTAAATTTTCAAGAAAAAAAGAAACAAAAAAACATCGACCACTTGGTATAACACTTATTTTATAATCACCTATATATTATATAAGATTACACTTACACAACTACACTTTACTATTTAAACTAAAAATATATTACAGTTAAAATATATACAACATATACACATTAACTTAAGAATACTTATAAACACTACGACCACACTTTGAAGTTTTGACAGGCACAGACTACACAATACAAAAACACCTTCATGTCAAAGGGTAGAACAATCTATCAACAACAACAACATGGGAAACGCATCAGCCCTCTTAAGTCCGACATTGAGTGCCACAATTATTAATACCAACCGTAACCCAACCGACATTTTTGCTTTTGTCGAACAACTACACACTTTTGAAGGTCACTCTAGCAATCTCGACAAGTTCATAAGTAGCGCTGAAGAACTACTGTTCCTCATTAGATCAGTAGACAAGACCCCTTATGGGCAACTACTTCTAAGAGCCGTTCGCAAAAAAATCATAGGAAAGGCAGACGAAGCCCTGAACCTTTGCGACACTCGATAGAACTGGGACGACATCAAGACAAATTTCAAAAGACTACGCCAGCAAGAGAACCGAAGCCATGATACTTAGAGAAATACAGACCCTTCCAAACGACATTACAATGGGAAAGTTAAATACAATAAAAATGAGAAACGAACTCATAACAATAGCCAAAGACACAGATAACACGGGCTATGCACTCACGACTTAACGTAGACTTTACGATGATATATACCTCAACGCATTTATCATCGGATCATAAGACCCATTAAGAACAATTATCAGAACTAGAAACCTGAGTACAATCGAAAATACTTACGAGTTCGGATAAATGGAACAAGGTTTCTTCTTCCAAAACTCAAACAGACAAGTAGAGGGCCAACACCGCAACAATTCAACAGACAAGGGTCGCCCATATCCAAAGAATAACTATCAAGAACAGAAACAATCAGATAATAACGGTCGCAAAACTTCGCACCAACAAATCTAATATCAATTTGTTTTTTGCATTGCTGCTCAATGTCGTGTCTTTCGATTCTAAGAGGCTTTAAATATACTAAAAACTTATTTTGAATATTACAACACAATGTAAAATAAAAACAAGTCGGAAAGGCTACATTCGAGCGGACTCGACTGTGATATACCCGCTACAACTCTTCGGAGAAACACGTTATAACTCAGCAGAGGGCTTTAAATTATGTGTGAAAGAGACGCCTATACATACATACATATATGGTGCCTCACAATACATCTCAATATATCTTATTAGATTTGTCGGTTGTTTTTTGCATTGCTCCTCAATGTCTCTTTCGATTCTAAGTGGCTTTAAATTTACTAAAAACTTATTTTGAATATTGCAACACACTGTAAAATAAAAAATATAAGATACGAAAAAAAATAGAAATATAAGTCGGCACCCGCATCATAACTGGCAACTACCATCACGACTTGACCACTGCATTTCTTACGCGATGACCGCTAAAATTGTATGTTGAATATTTTCGGTGCACATAATTAAAAGAAGAGGGCTTTAAATTATGCATGTGTGAAAGAGACGCCTATACATACATATGTATATGCTGCCTCACAATACATCTCAACATATCTAATTAGATTTGTCGTTTGTTTTTTGTGTTGCTGCTCAATGTCTCTTTCGATTCTAAATGGCTTTAAATATACTAAAAATTTATTTTGAATTTTGCAACACACTATAAAAAAAAAAAATATAAGATACAAAAAAAATAAATATAAGTCGTCGCGGCTCACCCAGGAGTCGAACTCCGGACCTCTCGATTAACAGATATTTATGTTTAATTCAAATTAATTTGAATAAACAGAAATTGATAGGGTGAAGAAAATAAGGAAATGATAAACAAAACAACGCCGCCGCCGCTTTGCATATTTATTCTTTACATGAATAATAATCTAAATGGTCTCATAATGCAACTTTGCCGACGTTGGTGTCAGTGCGGTGACGGCGCAGTGGAAGTAGCGGCTTCTAGTAGAAATTTTGTTTTTGGAGATCGATGGTTCGAATCTACATGGGCCCAACAAATAAATTTGTTTTATTTTGTTACGTTGTTGTTGCTGTTTTATTTTTTTTTTTTTTTTTTGGTCGAAGCAATATTAATTTATCTTACACATGTACATTGAAAATTCGTGGCCCATGTAATTTAAGTTTTACTTCAAAAATCAAGTGCAATTGGACTTGGTCTAGCAGAAGTTTTCTATTTTAATGCCAGTAAAGTAAATTAATAAAGTAATAATTATGACATTTGTTTTGCAATGAATATAAAGTACAAAATAAGTTTATGTCCGTTTTTTTTTTTAATGTTAGGTCCCGACTTCAACTTCAGCAGCAGGACACTTTTTTTTTTAATTATGTGCACCGAAAATATTCATAATGCAATTTTAGCGGTCATCTCGTAAGAAATGCAGTGGTCAAGTGGTGATGGTAGTTGACTGTTAAGCGAGAGGTCCGGAGTTCAACTCCTGGGTGCCGCGGCGATATTTATTTTTGTTTGTATCTTATTTTTTTTTTTTTTTTTTTTATAGTGTGTTGCGAAATTCAAAATAAGTTTTTAGTATATTTAAAGCCACTTACAATCGAAAGAGACATTGAGCTGCAATGCAAAAAACAAACGACAAATCTAATTAGATATGTTGAGATGTATTGTGAGGCAGCATATATGTATGTATGTATAGACGTCTCTTTCACACATGCTAATTTATAACTGCAAAATAATAAAAGCAAAGGGCAACATCCAATAAGAATCGAGTGGAACTTGCGCGTGCAAAACATATTAGAGACGGAAAGAAATAAAAAGCAAGAACGCATTGTTCACATTTGGCACGTGTTTTTCCGAAGAATTGTAGCGGGTATATCACAGTCGAGTCAGCTCGACTGTAGCCTTTCCGACTTGTTTATTTTACAGTGTGTTGCAATATACAAGATAAGTTTTTAGTATATTTGAAGCCACTTAGAATCGAAAGAGACATTGAGCAGCAATTCAAAAAACAAACGACAAATCTAATTAGATATGTTGAGATGTATTGTGAGGCAGCATATATGTATTTATGTTTAGGCGTCTCTTTCACACATGCATAATTTATAACTGCAAAATAATAAAAGCAAAGGGCAACATCCAATAAGAATCGAGTAGAACTTGCGTAGGCAAAACATATTAGAGACGGAAAGAAATAAAAAGCAAGAACGCATTGTTCACATTTGGCACGTGTTTTTCCGAAGAATTGTAGCGGGTATATCACAGTCGAGTCAGCTCGACTGTAGCCTTTCCGACTTGTTTATTTTACAGTGTGTTGCAATATACAAGATAAGTTTTTAGTATATTTGAAGCCACTTAGAATCGAAAGAGACATTGAGCAGCAATTCAAAAAACAAACGACAAATCGAATTAGATATGTTGAGATGTATTGTGAGACACCATATATGTATGTATGTATAGGCGTCTCTTTCACACATGCATAATATGGTAATTAGGTAATATAATTGTGGAATTCAATTATACATTTATATTGTCAGACCAGCATGAAATAAATAGAAATTTTGATGTTTTATTTTCTGTGTCACTTTATTGTAAGAACTGCACACGCTCGCTTTCTTAAATCGACTGACGACGCGTAGATCATGAATACATATACAAAGCCACATACCACAAAGCTACAAAAGACAGAATGAAGATAAGCTACAATAAGCAATTCATCTTCTCTCTATCCTACTCTCAGCTATGCATGAGTATATGTAAGCTATGTGACTTTTGCACACATACATACTTTCCAACACGCCACCTCAAAAGTTACATTGCTGTACTTTTATTACTAACAAGACTGTGCATGTCCTTCTGCGGTGGATGAAGCTGCAACAGATTTTTGTTTCATTGTGCTCCATGAAATTAAACAACTTTCAAACATTTTAAATAAATATCCAGTAGTACTTCTTCTGTCTGTCTCATTTCCTGCCCAATCAGAATAAACATATCCAATAAGAATATTAATAAACTGTACATTTTTCTCAAACTTCAATCTCAAATCAAAAGTTCCTTTTAAATACCTTAAAACTCTTTTAAGACATAGCCATAATTCCTTATTATTGTTATTCGTATATCGACTTAAAATACTTATTGATTTACTTAAGTCTGGGCGAGTAGATAACATGATGTACATCAAACAACCAATCAAGTTTCTACATGTGCCTCATATGATTCTTCAGATTGTAGAGCCTCATAGTTTAGTTTGCTTGGGAGAGGTGTACTAACTGCATTGCAGTCTTTTATATTAAACTTTCTTAACACATTCTTTATATATGCAGATTGACTGAGACATAGCTGACTTCTATTTCTATCATTTTAATTCCGATAAAATATCGAACTTCTCTTAAGTCAGTAATTTAAATTTATTTAGATGGTATGATTTGAATTTAGACATTGTTTCGGATTTACTAGTGGCAATTATTACATCGTCCATATATAATAAAATATAGATATTATCTAAGAAATTTCCTTTATCTAAAATATAGATACAACGATCAACTTTTAGATTTTCAAATCCAACATCTTTAAGCACATTTTCAAAAACTTCAAGCCAGCATCTTGCAGCTTGTTTAAGGCCATAAATAGCTTTATTAAGCTTGCATACTGCATTCTCATCGCAGTATGGCAACCATTTGGGACCCTCATGTAGATTTCACCTTTCAGTGTTCCATTTAAGAATGCTGTTTTCACATCCATATGATGGACTTGTAAATTGTATTGGTTTGAAAAGGCCAACAAAAAACGAAAACTGGTGATTCGTGCAACTGGTGCAAATGTCTCATCATAATCAGTCATATATTTTTGTGTAAAGCCTCGGGCTACTAGCCTTGCTTTATACTTTACTAAGTTTCCAAACTCATCTTGTTTAATACTAAACACCCATTTACAATCTATGTTTTTATTATTAGGCTTCTGCACCAAACTCCATGTTTTATTTTCTGAATGTGAATCAAGTTATCTTGTATGGCTTTTTCTCAAAAAGATCTGTCATCACGAAATTCAATTTCGTCAAATGAACTGGGAATATCATTTAAACAGTATTCATTAGACATTTTTCTAAAAATCTATACGATAGTTTAGGTTTACCTTTATTTCTTTCACTGCGTCTGATTTCTTGTTCACTTTTGTTATCTTTTATTTCATCACCAGTTTCTATAACTGGATCGGCATTCTTTAGATATGTGGAATTTTCACTATGTTGTACATTCATCCTTGAATCAACAGATTCATCCTTTTCCACCATTGGAAAATCTGACTCTTCATTTTCTTTATTTAAAGAATCATCAACACTTTCAAGTTGAACCTCCGAGTCTTCTTCATGTACCAACTTAGACTTTAACATGTTTATTTCATCCACCACAACATCCCTAGCTGTCATAAATTTTCTCGATTTCTCATTCCACAATTTGTACCCATTTTTTTTTTTTTTTTTTTTTCTTGGACGTTGATACAATGAATGTATATCAAGTACCGAGATAGAAAAGAATTTCGAGGAAAGATTACTTAATTTCTAGATAGGTAGGACATAATTTCAAATTTTAGGCATGCAACAGAGGAAGCGTTAGAAGAAAGAAAGTAAAGATTATTATAGTCAGAACATAATACCCTAAACGGATCGTGAAGGGCATAGTTCGACCTACAATTAGGAAGAGTTAGTGGTAAGTAATTACGTGTTAATCTACAAGGGACAGAAAAGTGTAGCTGGCTAACCAGGTCAATGTCACCTTGGATGAGGTTATTAATATGGTTCTACGATTAGCTAGAGAAGGTAAGTTAAGTAGTAGAAGTCTACTGCCATAGGAAGGAAGTCTTAAATTTACGTCCCAGTTAAGGCCTCGTAAGGCGATAATTAAAAAATTTTTTTGTACAGATTCAATGCGGTTTTTGTGAGTAGTGTACTGGAGACACCATACGCATGATCCATATTCCAGAATTGGACGAACAAGTGAGTTGGTTCATAACCGACAAAAATTGTTTTAATTGACTTATCATCAAATTTTCTTTTCTGCACTTTTAAGTGCATATACTGTTGAACCAAATATGCTAAGATATTTTAAGATTGGCTTTTTATTATGCCACATTTAATATGGTGTCTTTTTTCTTTCAACGCTCTACTTGGGGACCTGTTAATTAAGTATGATGCTGTTAAAACAGCTTCACCCCAAAAACATTTATTAAGCTTAGAGCTATTAATCATTGATCGAGCATTTTCCGTGATTGTTCTAATCATCCGCTCTGACACACCATTCAATTGTGGAGTATGAGGAATCGTAAAATGATAGCTTATGCCTTTTTCAACACAGAAATCACGCATTCCACTTGAAAGATACTCCCTACCGTTATCTATATAAAGGTTTACTAATTTTAAATTGAAATGAGCCTCACTCTTGGCGATAAAATCTTTATATACAGAGAAAACATCTGATTTATATTTAATTATATATGTCACACAGTAATGTGTGTATTCATCAATAAAAACAACGTAATAGTTTTTATTATCAATAGTAGAGGGTGTGATTGGCCCACAGACATCGGAATGGACTACATACAAAGGTCTCTGGATATTTTCTTTGTTTTTAAATTTATTAAATTTTAATCTAGATTGCTTGCCGTTATACAAGCCTCACATAGATCTTGATTTAGCTCTATGTCTTTTAATATATTTATATCTTCAAATAGTTCATTTTGTTTTATCTCTAAGAATTTGCCTGCACTTATATGACCCAATCTTTCATGCCACAAGCGAAACTCAGCACTATTTCTAACTTTTGATGTGTATACTCTACTATTCATGGTAAATCTTATTATTGGTACATTGTGCTCACATGTTCCATCAAACGCTAGATTACCATCTTTAGTTACCCTGATGCCATTCGGGTTAAACTCAACCGTCATTCCAGCATCTTGCATCTTCTTCACTGATAATAGGTTATGTGGAATTTCTTTACAGTACAGCACATTCTTCAGCGTTATTTTCCTTCCACTACTGGTAAGGTTAACCACTCCTTTTGCAGTTGCATGTATGTACTCTCCACGCTTTGCAATTTCGATGGCAATATGATTTTGCAAGTTTTCATGTTCAGAAAACAACGACATATCATTGATGAGATGATCTGATGCACCGGAGTCCAGGATGAATTCAATCAGCCCCATATTTTTATTTATGTTTCCCTTTCTAATCATGAATGCAAAAACTCGTTCAGAATTGGTTGTTGCAATTTGAGCTTGCTTCTCTTGTCCACTAATATTACTAGCAACATTTTGATTTCCTGTCTGCCGTTTCAATAAGAAACAATCTCTCTTTAAATGTCCTGGTTTTCCACAATGAAAACATTTCGGCTTCGATTTAAATTTATTCTTAGATTTTTTTTTGTGCATTGCTTTGTTTTTATATTTATTTTCTTTAACTTGGTTATTGCCTATCGCTTGAAGAACTTTTGCGCTTGTGTCCTTGCTTGTATTTTTTAGTTTTGTCTCTTGGTCAAGTAGTCGAGTTTTAACAAATGCTAAAGTCAGATTTGCTTCAGATAGTGTCTCTATTGCAGTTACGACCCCATCATAGCATGTTGGAAGAGTTAGAAGTAAGTGTGAAATTTTGTCCATTTCATCTATTTTTGCACCTGACGCAATGATCGCAGTTATTAAATTATCAAACAAATAGAAATGATTTTGTAGCAAAGTATCACCCTTTAACTTTAACACCAATAGTTGTTTTCTTAATGAGAGTTGTGAAGCTAAACTTTTTCTTTCATAGATTTCGTCTAATTTAGCAAAAATCTCCTTAGGTGTGCATGCATTATTTGCATGAAACAAAAACGAGTCATTAAGATATTCAACAATTATGCTTTTTGCTTGTCTTTGTGCCTTTTTAATATCATCATTCACCATATTTTGTTCGTCATCTATTACACTCAATAAATCACTTTCTTCTAAAAGCACTCTCACTCTATACTTCCAAATTGAATATTTTTCCCCATCAAATGGTTTAATATTTCTCTTTCCTTTATCCATTCTTCTTTTTTACTCAATACACACAACTTGTATTCGTTTGTGCCTGTGACAAGAATAAGAAGAGAGAAAGAAGAAAAAAAATGTTACCGACGCCACCTACAGCGTCGCGGTTTTCGCGCGAAAGAGAGAAGAACAAAAAAAAACGCTTATGTGTATGCCACGAAATTGTGAAATTATCATAAACGTTTAACACGTGCACATATTAAACTGTCATACAACTATATGTATGTAATTATATTATACATGTATATGCATATATTAGCAATTCAATGCATATATGTATGTACATATATATACACATGTATTATTCTTCACTTTTATTGTAGCTTGTTATTAACAATCAAAGACTTAATTATTTCAATGCTATTTTGTGTCTGGGCCCATAACCTATGGTAATTAGGTAATATAATTGTGGAATTCAATTATACATTTATATTGTCAGACCAGTATGAAATAAATAGGCACTTTGATGTTTTATTTTCTGTGTCACTTAATTGTAAGAACTGCACACGTTCGCTTTCATAAATCGACTGACGACGCGTAGATCATGAGTATATACAAAAAGCCACATACCACAAAGTCGAGCTGACTCGACTGTGATATACCCGCTACAATTCTTCGGAAAAACACGTGCCAAATGTGAACAATGCTCTTGCTTTTTATTTCTTTCCGTCTATAATTTGTTTTGCCTATGCAAGTTCCACTCGATTCTTATTGGATGTTGCCCTTTGCTTTTATTACTTTGCAGTTATAAATTATGCATGTGTGAAAGAGACGCCTAAACATAAATACATATATGCTGCCTCACAATACATCTCAACATATCTAATTAGATTTGTCGTTTGTTTTTTGTGTTGCTGCTCAATGTCTCTTTCGATTCTAAGTGGCTTTAAATATACTAAAAATGTATTTTGAATTTTTGCAACACACTATAAAATAAAAAAAAAAATATAAGATACAAAAAAAATAAATATAAGTTGCCGCGGCACTCCCAGCAGTTGAACTCCGGACCTCTCGCTTAACAGTCAACTACCAAAAAAAAAAAAAAAAGTTGCCCCATAATTAAAAAAAGTTGTCTGCTGCTGGAGTTGAACTCGGGTACTGACATTAGGAAAAACCGACATAAGCATATGGCCACAGTGCAATACTATTTCTTGAATATCTTCCTTATTTATCGGCCGATGGTGGTTTTTATCACATGTATAAAAAATGATTTCTGTAGAGCTATATTTGCAGCTACAATCGATTTATGGGGGCGGATGGAGGCGTGGCAAAAATCCAAAATAAACTTGATCTGCGTGCAGAATTAACACATATTGTCTCCAAATTTGGTAGCTCTAGCTCTTATAATAGCTGAGATCTAGGTTTTCATACGGACGGACAGACAGACGGACAGACGGACATGGCTATATCGACTCGGCTGTTCATGCTGATTCAGAATATATATACTTTATGGGGTCGGAGATTTCTCCTTCTGCCTGTTACAAACATTTTCGATTGGCACAAAGTTATAATACCCTTATACTCTTCGAGTAGCGGGTATAATAACGCCCACTATTTGTAATTCATTCGAATGTATGTGGTCCGATTACGCCCTCAACTACTGTTAATAAAAACTACTATGTAGTATTTATTGATTAATATACACATTATTGTGTGACGTATTTAATAACCTATAAATCGGACGTGTTCTTTTTATTTGAAGATTTTGCAGCAAAGAATGAGGCTCACTTCAATTTAAAAATGTTAATATATGTATTGACAATGGTTGAGAATATCTCTCTAATGAAATGTGTGAATTTTGTGTCGAAAAAGGTATCAGCTATCATTTAACGGTTCCTCATACCCCACAACTAAATGGTGTTGCAGACCGGATGATTAGAACAATCACTGAAAAAGCTCGCTCTATGTACTAAACTAAATAAAAGTTTTTGGGGTGAAGCTGTTTTGACTGCAACATTTTTAATAAACAGGTACCCAATTAGAGCTTTAAAAAATATAAGATAGACACCATTTGATATGTGGCATAAAAAGAAGCCAGTATTGAAATATCTAAAGATATTTGGCTCGACAGTATATGCACTAAATAAAGTTCAAATGCGAAAATTTGACCAGAAATCGATTAAAACTATACTTGTCGGAATGAGAACTCGAGAAAATTTATGACAACTAGAGATGTAGTGGTGGATGAAATAAACATGAAATCTGTGACTTTAAATGAAAATGACTCTGTGGAAAAACATGTTGTTTTTGACCAATATTGTGATTCTCTAATTGAAGAGAATGAAGAGTCGAATTTTCCATTGCAGGAAAATTGTGTATCTACGGATTAGAAGTCTGATAATAAACATGAAATCTGTGACTTCAAATGAAAATGACTCTGTGGAAAAACATGTTGTTTTTGACTAATATTAGAGTCGTATTTTCCATTGCAGGAAAATTGTGAATCTACGGATTCGAGAAAACTGATCCAGTGGCTGAAACTGGTGATAAAATAAAAGAAAATAAAAAAATCAAGAACAAATTAGACGCAGTGAGAGAATTAAAGGTAACCCAAAGTTATCATATAGATTTTTGGAAAAGTGTCAGATGTGTTTAAATGATATTCCCAATTCATATGAAGAGATTAAAACTCGTGATGACAGAGGATGTGGGAGGATGCCATTAAAGACGAACTGAATCCTTTTTTTTTTTAAATACATGGTGCTTAGGGCAAATGCCTAAGGATAAAAACATAATAGATTGCAAGTGGGTTTCTACTATAAAAACAAGATGAAAATGGTAATTTACTTAAATATAAGGCAAGATTGGTAGCCAGGGGATTCACACAAGAATATATGATGGATTATGATGAGACTTTTGCACCAGTGGCACTACAATGGTGAACTAAAAGATGAAATTTATATGAAGATTCCAAAAGCCATTTATGGTCTAAAACAAACTGCAAGATGCTGGTTTCAGATATTTGAAAGTGCACTACAAAATTTTGGATTTCGGAGTCTAGTAGTAGACAGATGTATATATTCTAAATGAAGGAGATATATATAAAAATATATATGTACTCTAATATGTTGACGATGTAATAATTTCCACTAGTGATTCCGAAAGAATGTCTAAATTTAAAACATATCTTTTAAATAAGTATCAAATGACCGATCTAAATGAAATACCATATTTTATTGGCATAAAAATTAAAACAAAAAATTATAAAAATTGACTCAGTCAATCTGCATATATTAAAAATTACAAAAAAAAACCAAGTTGGAAAGGCTACAGTCGACCGACAAATTTATTTTGTACCTTACATACATTGCAAAACAAATGTCATTGAAATAGAAAACTTCTGCAAGACAAAGTCCAATTGCAATTAATTTTTGACTTAAAGTAAAACTTAAATTACTTGGGCCTTGAATTTACAATATACATGTGTAATAATAATAAAAATTAAACAACAACAACGGAACAAAATAAAACATATTATTTGTTGGGCCCATGACCATCACCACTCGGCCACTGCACTTCTTACGCAATGGCCGAGAAAATTGCGATATGAATATTTTCGGTGCACATAATTAAAAAAAAAAGTTGCCTGCTGCTGGAGTTGAACTCGGGAACTAACATTAGGAAAAACCGACATAAGCACATGGTCACAGGGCAATACTATTTCTTGAATATCTTCCTTATTTATTGGCCGATATTATTGAAACTTATCGCAACACGCCCGTATGGTAGTTTTTATAAAAAATGATTGCTGTAAAGCTATATTTGCAGCTACAATCGATTTTTTTCGATTTATGGAGGCGGGTAGAGGCGTGGCAAAAATCCAAAATAACACATATTGTCCCCAAATTTGGTAGCTCTAGCTCTTATAATAGCTGAGATCTAGTTTTTCACACGGAAGGACAGACAGACTCACGGACAGACGAAGATGGCTCGGCTGTTCATGCTGATTCAGAATATATATACTTTATGGGGTCAGAGATTTCTCTTTCTGCCTGTTACAAACATTTTCGATTGGCACAAAGCTATAATACCCTTATACTCTTCGAGTAGCGGGTATAAAAATTCACTATTGTAATCCAGTTGGGACTCCTCTTCCTAGTAGGAATTTGATTGGTTATTTAATATACGTAATGTTATTTACACGAACGGCTTTAAGTACATCGATAAGTATCTTAAGTCGACATACTAACTACAATAATAGAGAATTATGGTAATGTCTTAAAAGAATTATAAGAACCCTAAAAAGGAACTGTCAATTTAAGGTTTTCATTTAAAAGGAATTTGAAAGTAAATTCTTATTGGGTTTGTTGATTCTGATTGGGCCGGAAATGAGACTGACAGAAGAAGTACTACAGGGTATATATTTAAAATGTTTGAAAAGAGATTGTAAAATTTTACTTCCTGAACATGATCCTCTTTCAAACAATTTGAAAAAAGGGGAATCAGGAGCAATTGACTATTTTGTTGAACTTTATTTGACGTGTATTCACACGAGATGGGATACCAGCTCTTGTACCCATTCTACTTAACTGTGTATTGGTCGCCCAATTTCTAGGCTGCTGGTTAGAAGCGAACTTATTAGCCGGATTTTTTTTGTTTTTGACGTGGATACAATGAATGTATAATCAAGTGGTCCTTGCAAAACCAAGCCGATGATTGTTACCAGAGGATCCCAGACACAGCGAATGTCCACCCAACCGACCGAGGAGCAGAGTCGTCTGACGTACGTTTCGAAACGCGAAATAGAGAACGCGGGCATGCAAAGATATAGAGATAGAAAAGAATTTCGAGGAAAGATTACTTAATTTCTAGATAGGTAGGACATCATTTCAAATTTTAGGCATGCAACAGAGGAAGCGTTAGAAAAGAGAAAGTAAAGAATATTATAGTCCAAACAATCAATCAGGAAGAGTTAGTGGTATGTAGTTACGTGTTAGACTGCAAGGGACAGAAGAGTGTAACTGGCTAACCAGGTTAAAACTGTCAATGTCACCTTGGATGAGGTTTTTAATAAATACTACACCCAGCATGGTTCTACGATTAGATAGAGTAGGTAAGTTAAGTAGTAGAAGTCCACTGCCATAGGAAGGAAGTCTTAAATTTACATCCCAGCATGGATCTACGATTAAATAGAGAAGGTAAGTTAAGTAGTAGAAGTCCATTGCCATAGAAAGGAAGTCTTAAATTTACATCCCAGTTAAGGTCTCGTAAGGCGAAAATAAAAAAATTTTTTTGTACAGATTCAATGCGGTTTTTGTGAGTAGTGTACTGGAGACACCATAAGCATGATACATATTACAGAATTGGACGAACAAGTGAGGTGTAGAGGGTCTTTGTTACATAAGGATGGTCAAACTCCGTAGACCATCTCTTAATAAAGCCAAGCACACCCATGGAGTAATTCATTCTAAGACACAACCACAAAGAGTGTAAGAAACGTACTTTGGAGCTGTTCAGGTTTAAGAAATTTGCACAACACCAGGAATGACAAGTCGGAAAGGCTACAGTCGAGCGGACTCGACTGTGATATACCCGCTACAACTCTTCGGAAAAACACGTGCCAAATGTGAACAATGCGTTCTTGCTTTTTATTTCTTTCCGTCTATAATTTGTTTTGCCAATGCACGTTCCACTCGATTCTTATTGGTTCTTGCCCTTTGATTTTATTACTTTGCAGTTATAACTCAGCAGAGCGCTTTAAATTATGCATGTGTGAAAGAGACGCCAATACATACATACATATATGCTGCCTCACAATACATCTCAACATATCTAATAAGATTTGTCGTTTGTTTTTTGCATTGCTGCTCAATGTCTCTTTCGATTCTAAGTGGCTTTAAATATACTAAAAATATATTTTTTGCAACACACTATTTTGCAACACACTATAAAATAAAAACAAGAAAACAAGGCTACCTTCGGCTTGCCGAAGGTTTCATACCCTTGCAGTTATACAAAATATAAAATATATTTGGATTGCTGCTGGTTTCTGTGGTATTTATTGAACAATTATAACAGTACAGGAAGTCAAGATTTTGACCTGATTAAGGCTATGAATCAAACACCTGCTTCGAAAAAAAATAATTCTACCTTTTTAATGCTTTTGTATATACCTGGATTTCTTATATACTTAACACAAAATGTTATGAGGAAATGTCTTTGTGTTGTAAAGGATCTGTTGGTCATAAAATATAAATAAATTTGGAAAGTTCTCATTCAAAAATGCGTTTGAATAACAGCTACATGATTTTTTGTAATAGTACTCAGATTTCCATTAAATTGCAACATGAACCTTCATGAGGCCGATCGTTGATCTTTATAAGTTATAAAAGTTCGATTTCGAACTTTATTATTAGGGACACACTTAGATTTGGATGTGGTAAGCCTGATAGCTATATCTTGAAATATAACGAAAATCGGCCGATAGGCTCCATGACAGCTATACGATATATCAGTCCGATCTGGCCCGTTCCGACTTATTTAAAGAGGGCAGAAATAAGAAGCTTGTGAGCAAAGTTTCATGAAGATAGCTCAATAACTGGGGGACTAATTTGCGTTGCAACAGACAAACGGACTGACTGATTGTTCCTATAACAGCTATAGAATATAAACGTCTGAGATATTTAAATGGAAAAACTAAGGGTGGGTTACTGTATAACATTAAAAAGTATTGATTATGTTCGGTATTTCCAAAAACAAAACGGGTTTGCATACAAAAACCCTGATTTCAGCCGATTGTTCTTATGGCAGCTATATGTTATAATGGTCCGATTTTGATAAAATTTTGACAGCACATTAAGAACGTAATAAGAATAGGATTTGCCAAATCTTGTTGCAATATCTTGAAAAACAACAAAAATCGGCCGATAGCTTCTTTGACAGCTATACGATATATCAGTCCGATCTGGCTCGTTCCGACTTATTTACAGCCTACAGCAATAATAAACTTGTGTGCCAAGTTTCATGAAGATAGCTCAATAACTGGGGGACTAATTTGAGTTGCAACAGACAGACGGACTGACTGATTGTTCCTATAACAGCTATAGAATATAAACGTCTGAGATATTTAAATGGAAAAACTAAGGGCGGGTTACTGTATAACATTAAAAAGTATTGATAATGTTCGGTATTTCCAAAAACAAAACGGGTTTGCATACAAAAACCCTGATTTCAGCCGATTGTTCCTATGGCAGCTATATGTTATAATGGTTCGATTTTGATACAATTTTGACAAGACATTAAGAACGTAATAAGAATAGGATTTACCAAATCTTGTTGCAATATCTTGAAAAACAACAAAAATCGGCCGATAGCTTCTATGACAGCTATACGATATATCGGTCCGATCTGGCTCGTTCCGACTTATTTACAGCCTACAGCAATAATAAGCTTGTGTGCCAAGTTTCATGAAGATAGCTCAATAACTGGGGGACTAATTTGAGTTGCAACAGACAGACGGACTGACTGATTGTTCCTATAACAGCTATAGAATATAAACATCTGAGATATTTAAATGGAAAAACTAAGGGCTGGTTACTGTATAACATTAAAAAGTATTGATAATGTTCGGTATTTCCAAAAACAAAACGGGTTTGCATACAAAAACCCTGATTTCAGCCGATTGTTCCTATGGCAGCTATATGTTCTAATGGTTCGATTTTGATACAATTTTGACAGCACATTAAGAACGTAATAAGAATAGGATTTGCCAAATCTTGTTGCAATATCTTGAAAAACAACAAAAATCGGCCGATAGCTTCTATGACAGCTATACGATATATCGGTCCGATCTGGCTCGTTCCGACTTATTTACAGCCTACAGCAATAAGAAGCTTGTATGCCAAGTTTCATGAAGATAGCTCAAAAACTGAGAGACTAGTTTGCGTTGCAACAGACGGACGGACGGACGGACGGACGGACGGACGGACAGACGGACATCCATTTTTCGACTCCTCTGGTGATGCTGATTCAGAATATATATACTTTATAGGGTCGGAGATGTCTCCTAAGGTGCGTTGCAAACTTCTGGCTAAAATTAATATACCCTCTGCAAGGGTATAAAAAAATTTGGGGACAATATGTGTTAATTCTGCACGCTGATCAAGTTTATTTTGGATTTTTGCCACGCCTCTACCCGCCCCCATAAATCGAAAAAAGTCGATTGTAGCTGCAAATATAGTATAGCGTAATTTATAACTGCAAAGTAATAAAAGCAAAGGGCAACATCCAATAAAAATCGAGTGGAACCCGCATAGGCAAAACAAATTAGAGACGGAAAGAAATAAAAAGCAAGAACGCACTGTTCACATTTGGCACGTGTTTTTCCGAAGAATTGTAGCGGGTATATCACAGTCGAGTCAGCTCGACTGTAGCCTTTCCGACATGTTTTAATATATTTAAAGCCACTTGGAATCGAAAGAGACATTGAGCAGCAATGCAAAAACAACCGACAAATCTAATTATTGTGGGGCAGCATATATGTATGTATAAGCGTCTCTTTCACTCATGCATAATTTAAAGTACTCTGCTGAGTTATAACTGCAAAGTAATAAAATCAAAGATCAAGAACCAATAAGAATCGAATGGAACATGCATAGGCAAAACAAATTAGAGACGGAAAGAAATAAAAAGCAAGCTCGCATTGTTCACAGTTGGCACTTGTTTTTCCGAAGAGAAGTAGCGGGTATATCACAGTCGAATCTTCTCAACTGTAGCCTTTCCGACTTGTTCCGAATTTAAATATGTGTAAATTGTTAAATTACAGTTCTGTGTCGCTGTATTGCCTAAATATATTTAAGATATACCTTTATTACCCAAAATCTTTACTGTGAAGCGGTTTAAATCATTAAACTATCTTCATTTAGTTGGAAAGGCTCCAGTCGAATATTGTTAAACAATAAGATATTCTTCGCAGAATTCTGCACAAATTATTCCTGCATCAATTGCTTACTCGCTCTCACTTCCCCAAACTGACACCGTCGACGCCGAAGTCAACTACTTATAGCAGAACCAGGCTACCGCTCACATCGAATATTAGTACTGAATAGCTTCTTTGAATTCGTCCTAATTGATTTTATTTTGGAGGATTGGTTCATGTAGTATTCATCTATGTTTACCAAAGCCGACTTTAATACTTTGTTACTATTATTAATAGTAAAAATCAGATTTTCGTTAGCCGTGGGCAGTGGACTAAATCTGCTTAAGATATTCATGCCAATTATGATGCATCCAACTTTTATAATAGCTGAAATTTGTGTGATCATACAGAGAACAGACGGGTCGACTGACAGACATGGCTCAATCGACTCGTCCAGAGATCAAGAGCAAGAATATATATATTTTGCTCTCCATGCTTCCATATACCTGTTTTCAAACTTATCATAGCTTTCAATCTCATTCCCATCAAAATCATTATTTTGAATTAGTTTAACTGTTTCATAAACGCGGTGCGCAGATTAAAAATAAAATAATATTTCTCTTACCACTTGCTCTGATATTTTCATCTTGTAACAAGCTACCTTCATCGCCATCTCCAGCTGAATATAACTGAGCCATTATAATAACGTTTGTACGGGTTGCTTTTTAATAATAATATACAATTCCTATTATTATTTTTCTATAAGTGAAGTGCCTCCTTCGTTTTGTTTTAAAGTACTTGGATACGTCAAATACAGAATCACTCAGAATGAAATTCTATGCTGTAACTATTTTGTAAATGTTCTTTATATATTGATGTTTGTATTTTTAATCACCTAAGAACACAGGACTGTTTCAAAGCTTATTTCTAAGGCATATATAATTGCTATGATGTAGAAGAGGAAGTACCAAATTCAGCAATGAAAATGTGTAATGACTTTCATTGCATCATTTCATCCTTCGCGATTATTTATTCATGTTTTTATTTATATTTATTTATATTTATTTATTTATTTATTTATATTTATTCATTTATTTATTTATATATATATTTATTTATATTTATTAATTTACATTTATTAATACTTATTAATTTATATTTATTTATTTATATTTTTTTATTTATATTTATTTATTTATATTTATTTATTTATATTTTTTTATTATTTATTTATTTTTTTATATTTATTTATTTATATTTTTATTTATTTATATTTATACCCGCTACTCGAAGAGTATCAAGGTATTATAGCTTTGTTCCAGCTGAAAATTTTTGTATCAGGCAGAAGGAGAAATCTCCGACCCCATAAAGTATATATATTCTGAATCAGCATGAACAGCCGAGTCGATATAGCCATGTCCGTCTGTCTGTCGGTATGAAAACCTAGATCACAGCTATTATAAGAGCTAGAGCTACCAAATTTGGGGACAATATGTTCAAATGTTGACCGCAGATCAAGTTTATTTTGGATTTTTGCCACGCCTCCATCCGCCCCCATAAATCGAAAAAAGTCGATTAAAGCTGCAAATAAAGCTCTACAGTAATTCTTTTTTGTACATGTGATAAAAACCACAATGCGGTCGTGTTTCGATAAGATCGGCAGATAAATAAGGAAGATATTCAAGAAATAGTATTGAATATATATAATCTGAATCAGCATGAACAGCCGAATCGATGTAGCCATGTCCGTCTTTCCGTCTGTCTGCGATCAAGTTTATTTTGGATTTTTGCCACGCCTCCATCCGCCCCCATAAATCGAAAAAAGTCGATTGTAGCTGCAAATATAGTTCTACAGCATTCATTTTTTGAACATGTAATAAAAACCACAATGCGGTCGTGTTTCGATAAGATCGGCCGATAAATAAGGAAGATATTCAAGAAATAGTATTACCCTGTGGTCATGTGCTCATGTCGGTTTTTCCTAATGTTAGTTCCCAAGTTCAGCTCCAGCAGCTGGAAACTTTTTTTTCAATTATGTGCACCGAAGATATTCATAATTTTAGTATATTTAAAGCCACTTGGAATCGAAAGAGACATTGAGCAGCAATGCAAAAACAACCGACAAATCTAATAAGATATGTTGAGATGTATTATAGCATGTATGTATAGCATATATGTATGTATAAGTGTCTCTTTCTCACATGCATAATTTAAAGCCTTCTGCTTAGTTATAACTGCAAAGTAATAAAAGCAAAGGGCAACATCTAATAAGAATCGAGTGGAACTTGCATAGGCAAAACAAATTAGAGACGGAAAGAAATAAAAAGCAAGAACGCATTGTTCACATTTGTCATGTGGTTTTCCGAAGAGTTGTAGCGGCTATATCACAGTCGAGTCCGCACGACTGTAGCCTTTCCGACTTGTTCCGAATATAAATATTTGTAAATTGTTCATTTACAGTTTTGTGTCGCTGTATTGTCTAAATATATGTAAACAATAGAGGTGATGGCAGCGTGTGGGTACTACGTGTGGCAACGCTGCAGGGCCTATCGATAGAGGCAGAGTTGCCGTAAAGAATAATCGAGGAGTCAGTTATTGAAGTTGAAGTCAAGAAGTCGCAAGATAAAGTCTGAAGTTAAGTTGTTGTAAAAGGCAAGCAAGTCGGTTTGTCTTTTAATACAGAATTGTTGTAGCAAAGACGTCGGTCGGTCAATGTCGTTTTTTGAAGAACTAAGGATAACTTAGAATAACTTAACTAAACTAAACTTAATATTTGTACTTTATAATATGTACAATTACCTAATATTTAAATAAATATTACATTTGGGGGCTCAACCGCTGAACAAACAATTCGTATAAACTCAACTATCTGTGCATAAAATTGACGTCGTGGTGATATAGCGTCAAAAAACTAAAATTTCGTTTGTGTGTATGGGTTAAAGACGGCGAGACAAATGCCAAGAGCGCCGCGCTCGAAAGCGAATGCCAGAAAGGGTGTGAAAGAGACAACAGTAGATAACGGTGAAACACCAAAAACGTCGCGACAAATGAATACACGAAGACAAGCACAAGAAGAAGATACAGAAGAGATGGAAAATCAAGTACAGTTGCAGCAAATTATTCAACTATTAAGCCAAAAATTCAAGCTGATGAGGCGGCGCAAAATACGCCAAAAGTCTCAATTGAATGTTTTGACAATGTTGTAGAAGATTTTGACGGCGAGACGATGCCGGTCAAAAATTGGATTGAAAATTTCGAGTTGAATGCTGACGCGTATGGATTAAACGAGAGGCAAAAATATGCTCAAGCACGGTCAAAGATGACAAAAATAGCACAGTTATTCTTCGAATCGGAGTTGGTAGGATCGTATGATGAATTAAAAGCAGCACTGTTGAAAGAATTTAAACAAATAATGGGAAGTGCAGAAGTACATGAAAAACTGGCAAATAGGAAGAAACTGCAAACACAGAGTTTTCATGAATATATTTAGCAAATGAAGAAAATAGCCGCACTGGGTAATGTTGAAACAAAGTCTGCAATACGTTATATTGTTAAAGGATTGAGCATCAAAAACGCTTGTACAACTTATGATGAACTTAAAGAGCGGTATGAAAATTTTGAACTCGTTGATAAGAGCACGAAAGAGAAACAGAATTATAGTGGCGGCCAGCAAAATCACAACAACAATAAAAAAGGCAGCTCGGTGCTTCAATTGTGGATCGTCGCAACATATGAAGAAAGATTGTGATGTTGGAGTGAAGTTCTTCAAGTGTGGTGCTACTGACCATATTTCAACGAGTTAGTCAGTGAATTTGGTGCAAGTTGGCAAGGATGACAAACGGTTGAAAAGCATTTTAATTAATGGAGTTGAAGTTACGTGCCTGGTTGATACGGGTGCTGATGTCTCGATCCTAAAGCATTCGCTGTACAAGAAGCTAGTGGATGTTATGCTGAGTCCATGTCATTCTGTGTTGCGTGGCTTGGGCAATACGGGCACTGTACCGCTGGGTGTGTTTACCAGAGCTGTTCAAATATACGACATGGAAACTATGCAAAATTTCATCGTGGTGGCGGACGAAAAAAATAGAAAGTGATGCTCTACTTGGATATGACTTTCTCACAAAATTTAAATTTACACTGGATGCAAATGGATTCAAGTTTGCGTTGTTGTCAGCTTGCCCGGAAATAGCTGACATAAATCAGATAAGTATTCAGAATTATGGTTGTGCTGAAAGTAATGTGAATGCTCCTCCGCAGTTTGCACCCAACATTGCCGCTCGCTGAGTCACCTGTTCAGCTACGAGTTGTACCGGATGAGAAAATTAAACCATTTCGTCATCAACCAAGTCGTTATCCTCCAGTCGAAGCAAGTCGACGAATGGTTGAAAGGAGAAATCGTTCGTCCATCTACATCAAGCTTCGCCAGCCGAAGACGGCGAAGAAAAAGACGGCACAAACAGAATCTGTATGACTATCGTCAGTTAAACAGCATGGTGCTCAAGGATTGTTTTCCTGTGCCAATAATAGAGGATGTACTTGAAAAGCTGCAAACCGCAAAGGTGTTTGTATCATTGGACTTAGAGAACGGCTATTTTCACGTCCCTGTAGAAGAATCAAGTCGAAAATACACTGCGTTCATCACAAAAGAAGGATTATATGAGTTTAATAGGACGCCGTTCGGATTCTGCAATTCTCCTGCGGCATTTATAAGATTTATAAACCACATTTTTCAAGATTTTGTATCACGGGACATTATACAAATTTATATGGATGATATTATAATATATGGCCAGACGAACAATGAACGTATTGAGAAACTCAAGTTGGTGCTTTCTGAGTCGGCTAAGTTCGGTTTGCGTATAAAGTGGAAAAAATGCCATTTTCTTGAACACAAAATCAACTTTTTGGGACACACAGTACAAGATGGAAAGATTTGGCCTGGCAAAGAGAAAACAGTTGCCGTGAAGCAGTTTGCAGTACCTAAGAATGTAAAAGCAGTCCAATCCTTTTTGGGTCTAGCAGGATTTTTTAGAAAGTTTGTGAAAGACTATTCCATTATTGCACGACCCTTGACCAATCTTTTAAAGAAGGATGCTACTTTTAAGTTGGAGTCCAAGGAATATGCAGCCATTGAAAAGTTTTAAGGATTTACTGTAGAGGTGCATTCACGGAATTGCACACAGACGCTTCGAATGACGGTTTTGGTGCCACTTTGCTACAATATTTTGAGGATCAATTGCACCCCATATTTTATTGGAGCAAGAAGACTAGTAAAAGTGAGTCAGGACGAAATAGCTACATTTTGGAAGTAAAAGCAGCCTATCTGGCTATGAAAAAGTTTCGGCATTATTTGCTTGGCGTTCCGATTAAGCTGGTTACGGACAACATAGCTCTCACACAAACCATTCGAAAGAGAGACGTTCTACGGGAGGTAGCAGAATGGATTTTATACATAGCAGACTTCGACTTCAAGCCGGAGCATCGAGTGGGTGAGAAAATGCGTCATGTGGATTGTCTTAGTCCCGACAACGACTTCAAACTGAAGGGAGGAATTCTGTTCAAGCTTCTCAAAGGAAATGATTTGCTTGTTGTACCTTAACTAATGGAACGTGAAATCATAAGTGAAGCTCACGGAGTTTGACATTTTGCGAGTCAGAAGACCATTCATTCTGTAGAACAGCAGTTTTGGATTCCACATTTGGAGAGCAAGGTCACAAAATTTATTAGCACATGTATTCCGTGTATTATTTCTAACAAGAAGCTGGGTAAATAGGACGGACTTTTATGCTGTATTGAGAAAGGTGACAAACCGTTACATACTTTGCATGCTGATCACTTAGGACCGATGGACGGACTTTTATGCTGTATTGAGAAAGGTGACAAACCGTTACATACTTTGCATGCTGATCACTTAGGACCGATGGACGCGTCGTCGAAACAGTATAAGTACATCTTCGCACTTGTTGATGGATTTTCAAAATTTGTGTGGATTTTTACAACAAAATCAACTGGAGCTGACGAAGTTGTGAAAAAAAATGGAAGAGTGGTCAAAAGTCTTTGGTAATCCGACCAGAATAATAACAGACAGAGGAGTTGCTTTTACATCAGATGCGTTTCACGATTACGCCAAAATAAATGGAATAGAGCATGTTTTAACAACAATTGGTGTGCCAAGAGGAAACAGGCAGGTAGAGAGAATTAAAAGATCTATCTTGTCAATTATCTGTAAATTGTCGGCCAAAGATTCTTCAAAGTGGTAAAAGATTACCTCGTAGGTGCAAAAAGTTATGAATTCCCATATAAGTTGCTCTAAAAAGAAATCGCCTTTCGAGATAATGTTTGGACTAAAAATGAAAACTAAATTGAGTGATAGATTATTGGAACTTTGAAAAATTGAAATGCTTGAAGAATTCGACAAAGAGAGGGAGGCATTACGACAGACGGCTAAGAAAGAAGTTAGCAAGCACTTTTCTTGGACCATATGAAGTAACAAAGGCAAAGCGTAATGACAGATATGAAGTTCGAAAAGCAGCCCAAGGAGAAGGTCCCAACAAAACGCATACGAGTGCTGATAACATGAAGCTATGGAAGTATGCTGAAAGCAACGAGGATGACTTATCGTCTGGGACAGACGATGATGAGCAGGATAGCCGAATGTAAACAATAGAGGTGATGGCAGCGTGAGGGTACTACGGGTGGCAACGCTGCAGGGCCTATCGATAGAGGCAGAGTTGCAGTAAAGAATAATCGAGGAGTCAGTTGTTGAAGTTGAAGTCAAGAAGTCGCAAGATAAAGTCGGAAGTTAAGTTGTTGTTAAAGGCAAGCAAGTCGGTTTGTCTTTTAATAAATAATTGTTATAGCAAAGACGTCGGTCGGTCAATGTCGTTTTTTGAAGAACTAAGGAGAACTTAGAAGAACTAAACTTAATATTTGTACTTTCTAATATGTACAATTACCTAATATTTCAATAAATATTACATATATTTAAGATATAGTACCTTTATAATCTAAAATCTTTACTGTGAAGCGGTTTAAATCATTAAACTATCTTCATTTAGTTGGAAAGGCTCCAGTCGAATATGGTTAAACAATAAGATATCCTTCGCCGAATTTTGAAAATCCGTAACCATACTTATAATTGTAAGCACAGAATTCTGCACAAATTATTCCTGCATCAATTGCTTACTCGCTCTCACTTTCCTAAACTGACACCGTCGACGCCGAAGACAACTACTTATAGCAGAACCAGGCTACCGCTCACATCGAATATTAGTACTGAATAGCTTCTTTGAATTCGTCCTAATTGATTTTATTTTGGAGGATTGGTTCATCTATGTTTACCAAAGCCGACTTTAATACTTTGTTTTTTTTTTTTTTTTTTTTTTTTTTTTTTGGACGTTGATACAATGAATGTATAATCAAGTGGTCCTTGCAAAACGAATGTCCACCTCCCGCCCAACCGACCGAGGGGCACAGTCGCCTGACGTACGACTTGAAACGCGAAACGCGAAATAGAGAACGCGGGCATGCAAAGATACCGAGATAGAAAATATTATCGAGGAAAGATTACTTAATTTCTAGATAGGTAGGACAAGATTTCAAATTTTAGGCATGCAACAGAGGAAGCGTTAGAAGCAAGAAAGTAAAGATTATTATAGTCAGAACATAATACCCTAAACGGATCATGAAGGGCATAGTTCGACCTACAATTAGGAAGAGTTAGTGGTAAGTAATTACGTGTTAATCTACAAGGGACAGAAAAGTGTAGCTGGCTAACCAGGTCAACACTGTCAATGTCACCTTGGATGAGGTTATTAATAAATACTACACCCAGCATGGTTCTACGATTAGCTAGAGAAGGTAAGTTAAGTAGTAGAAGTCTACTGCCATAGGAAGGAAGTCTTAAATTTACGTCCCAGTTAAGGCCTCGTAAGGCGAAAATTAAAAAAATTTTTTTGTACAGATTCAATGCGGTTTTTGTGAGTAGTGTACTGGGGACACCATACACATGATCCATATTCCAGAATTGGACGAACAAGTGAGGTGTAGAGGGTCTTTGTTACATAAGGATCGTCAAACTCCTTAGACCATCTCTAAATAAAGCCAAGCACACCCATGGCTTTATTGACCATATGGGAAATATGTTCGGAAAACTTTAGTTTTCGGTCCAAACGGACCCCAAGATCATCAACTAGAGTAATTCTTTCTAAGACACAACCACAAAGAGTGTAGGAAACGTACTTTGGACTGGCTCGATAGAATGTCATCAGCTTGCATTTGGAGCTGTTCAGGTTTAAGAAATTTGCACAACACTAGGAATGAAAACTATCTAGGTCGGCTTGTAAGTGCGAGTGGCAGTAGTCATCTTTAAATTGATAACAAAGCTTTACATCATCCGCATACATGAGAGTACGGGAGTTATGTATGACCAAAGGTAGGTCATTGATGAAAAGCGTAAAAAGGAGGGGGCCTAGATGGCTACCCTGAGGAATGCCAGATGTGGCATGAAGAAGGTGTGAAAGTACATTTTTAAAGAGAACTCTTTGGGTTCTGCCATTCAGATAACTCACAATCCAATTAAGAAGTTTTGGTGTGAAGCCTAAGAGGCTGAGTTTATGTGCAAGAAGGGAATGATTTACTGCTCCAGTAAGTTTGTCGTAGTTGATCGACGTTTTATAAATCCGTGCTGAGAAGGCGATATGACGGATCTACAGAAATGTTGCAAGTGAGGAGTTAAAGAATTCTCGAAGAATTTAGGTATAGCCGACAATTTAGAGATACCTCTATAATTGCTTGCTTCAGACTTACTGCCCTTCTTAAACAAGGGGATGATAAAAGATTCCTTCCAAATGGAAGGAAAGGATGAAGTATCTAAGGACAGCGAAAATAGTTTGAGCAATGGCTTACTTAGGGAGTTGGCACAGAACCGAAGTACACAAGCGGGAACACCGTCGGGACCTGGCGAAAAAACTGGTTTAACCAAGTGAAGATCCTTAACAAGTGAATTTTCGTTTAGAATAGGGGTGAAGATACCATTTGAGCCAGGAATATTGTATGGATAAACATGAATCTTTTGTGTAGTAGGCGAATACGTGGTTTGAAAAAACCTAGCAAACATATCGGCCATGGCTTGGTCGGTATCTGCAGTGGTATTTTCAAATGACAACTTTGAGGGAAAGACAGAAGATTTACGCTTCATATTAACAAAACTATAAAACTGTTTAGGGTTCTCAAGGAACTGAGACCTACAACGAGCTAGATAGTTTTTATAACATTTCGCGTTAAGGACTGAGAAATTTAATCGTGCAGTTAAAAAACGGGAAAAAGCTAAACTGCAATTATTAATTTTATATTTTTTAAATAAGCTAGATTTTAAATTTTTAAGGCGAGACAGCTCTTTTGTAAACCATGGTGGCTTACTCGAGCATGCCTGATAGAAACGCGGAACACAAATATCAAAGAAAGAGTCAATGGTCTTATAAAATATGCTTACCGCCACTGAAATATCAGTAGTCAAGTAAAGCTCTGACCAGTCGCAGTTGGAAAGTAAACAGTTCAATAATACAAAGTCTGCTTTTCTAAAGCAGCGTATACGTTTACACAGTTTTTCATATTTAACAAAACATTTGCCCAGATCAAAAGTAGCTTCAAAAGTGGGATGATAAGAATCTTCTGGTAAAGAAAGTGGTTGAGTCCTTGTTAGAGACACCCTAGATGGATCAGATACGAAGCATAAATCCAAGGATCTGTTTCTAAAGTATTTGATATGATTGACCTGCGACAATGACATATCAAACAGACCGTCAAATAGGTCATGCTGCCGAGAAGGCAATAAATAAGTCTCACCAACACTTGGTGTCCAGTCACATTCAGGAACATTGAAGTCACCAAGGACTATAAAATGATCCCAGTCTGATAACAGGTTGAAGACAGTCTTTATTGCAGACAAGTGTTGCAAATAGACTGACAATTCCGATGACGGCGGAATATATGAACAGGTTATAAAACAGAAAAAACCGGGAAAGTGTAATTTTACACAAATAAATTCAATGCAATGTTGAACTTCCGGTTGAAAAAGTTCCGATGATATGGCGGAATTTACTGCAATCAGAACTCCCCCACCACGTCGGCCAGGTCGATCAAGCCTGTATGTTGTATACTTACTTGGTAAAACTTCGGTGCTTAAAATATCCGGTTTTAACCAAGTTTCAGTAAACACTAAAACGTGGGAGGTAAAAGAAAGGCTGTTTAGGAATAGATTAGATAGTTTGCTACATAATCCTCTAACATTTTGGTATGTAAGAAGAAAAGTAGCACTTAGTTTTTTGCATTTTGTTTTTGGGTGGACGTTTCTGGGATTGGCAGTGAAAGAACAATCGGTTTCCGATTCTTTTTCTTCTTCGCCTCAAACTCTTTAACCATTACATGTTCTGGCCAAAATGTTGGAGAACATATAATGGCTAGCTGTTCAGCCGGGACACTAATTTTAAAGGACGATATGTCCCTCTCATATGAGAATTTAAATTTTTCCACTTTAAACTCGACAGCTTGTATTTTGGCTTGAATATAAGCCGCAACATCTTGAGATGTAAGATCAGGGGCAAGCCGGGAAACGAAAATTTGTTTCCTTAGTGGAACTCCTAACACCTTTTTAGGCTCCACGGGTATTACACCTATGAGATAGTTCATAACCGGTACTCCGGAACTAGAACTTGCCTTAGGTATATCTATAATCTGTGGTACAGGCAAAGAAACCACAGCGGACACATCGGAAATTTTGTGTGACACCATTTGCACACACTCGTTGATGACTTTTTCTGATACCGATGATCTCGTCACCATAGGAGTAGTGAACGACATCACCGGCTGAGTCACAGGAGTGCATGGCTGGTCAATGAGAGGGGGGCGGAATGACAGCAGGCAAAGGCTTCGCTACGTGAGCGGATTTCTTGCGCTTGGGCGACTCATTTAATAGCTTTAAACTATTAAACGAGTTGTCTAACGCTGAGAACTGATCGGCAAGTTTACGGAAACTGCCAAACAATTCCCGAAATCCAGTCTTTGTCTGCCGCATGAACGACATCATATCGTTCTCCGCCTCCCGACACATGTCACAACAGTAGCGCAAACCAGTGCGCTTGGCCACGGCGTCAGCCGTAGAGGCCGTGTAGCCGGCACATTTTATGTGCACGACGTTGTCACAAAGCCAGCAAGAGATGCTTGGCTGAGCAACAGTCACCTGCTTTAGACAGGATTTCTTATAACAGATTACGCCTTCCATTTTACGGGGTCTCTACTGTAGCCAAGAAAAACTACCGCAAGAACAAAAGCAAAAATGAAAGAAGAGAGAAAAAATAAGGCGAGTGAGCGCGAGAGAGTGTTAGGCACCCACACACTAAAAGATGTTACTGTTATAGCTGCAACGAGAATGCAACAACAACAGCCGAAACAGAAGAGCACAATAAAAACAATTGCACTCTGAAAAGCGAAGCACAAAAAGAAACAACGAAATGGCAGTGGAATAAAGTTTAGAATAAAATTGTGATTAGTAAATTACAAACCAGTGGGTGAAAACAGCAAGCATGCACTCGCGTTTGTGAACGGATATGTTCAAGTTACTTTTAAATTATAAATCAAAAGCTAAACGCCGATTGTTAGCATTTATAAAATAAAAATCGGGAAGCAGAAAAAAAACGCGTCCGTTCACTTGGAAGCAGAATATACTATTATTAATAGTAAAAATCAGATTTTCGTTAGCCGTGGGCAGTGGACTAAATCTGCTTAAGATATTCATGCCAATTATGATGCATCCAACTTTTATAATAGCTGATATTTGTGTGATCATACAGAGACCAGACGGGCCGACTGACGGACAGAGATCAAGAGCAAGAATATATATATTTTGCTGTCCATGCTTCCATATACCTGTTTTCAAACTTATCATAGCTTTCAATCTCATTCCCATCAAAATCATTATTTTGAATTAGTTTAACTGTTTCATAAACGCTGTGCGCAGATTAAAAATAAAATAATATTTCTCTTACCACTTGCTCTGATATTTTCATCTTGTAACAAGCTATCTTCATCGCCATCTCCAGCTGAATATAACTGAGCCATTATAATAACGTTTGTACGGTTTGCTTTTTATACCCGCTACTCGAAGAGTATAAGGGTATTATAACTTTGTGCCAACCGAAAATGTTTGTAACAGGCAGAAGGAGACATCTCCGACCCCATAAAGTATATATCTTCTGAATCAGCATGAACAGCCGAGTCGATATAGCCATGTCCGTCTGTCCGTCTGTCCGTCTGTCCGTCTGTCCGTCTGTCCGTCTGTCCGTCTGTCCGTCTGTCCGTCTGTCTGTCCGTATGAAAACCTAGATCTCAGCTATTATAAGAGCTAGAGCTACCAAATTTGGAGACAATATGTGTTAATTATGCCCGCAGATCAAGTTTATTTTGGATTTTTGCCACGCCTCCATCCGCCCCCAAAAATCGATAATAAATCGATAATAGCTGCAAATATAGCTCTACAGCATTCATTTTTTATCCATGTGATAAAAACCACCATCCGGGCGTGTTGCGAAAGTTTCAATAAGATCGGCCGATAAATAAGGAAGATATTCAAGAAATAGTATTGCCTTGTGGCCATGTGCCTGTGTCGGTTTTTCCTAATGTTAGTACCCGAGTTCAACACCAGCAGCAGACAACTTTTTTTAATTATGTGGCAACTTTTTTTTAAATTATGTGGCAACTTTTTTTTTTTTAATTATGTGCACCGAAAATATTCATGGTGCAATTTTATCGGTTATTGCGAAAGAAGTGCAGTGGTCGAGTGGTGATGGTAGTTGACTGTTCAGCGAGACGTCCGGAGTTCAACTCCTGGGTGTGCCTGGGCGACTTAAATTTATTTTTTTGTATCTTATATTTTTTTTTATTTTATAGTGTGTTGCAAAATTCAAAATAAATTTTTAGTATATTTAAAGCCACTTAAAATCGAAAGAGACATTGAGCAGCAACACAAAATACAAACGACAAATCTAATTAGATATGTTGAGATGTATTGTGAGGCAGCATATATGTATGTATGTATAGGCGTCTCTATCACACATGCATAATTTATAACTGCAGAGTAATAAAAGCAAAGGGCAACATCCAATAAGAATCGAGTGGAACTTGCATAGGCAAAACAAATTAGAGACGGAAAGAAATAAAAAGCAAGAACGCATTGTTCACATTTGGCACGTGTTTTTCCGAAGAATTGTAGCGGGTATATCACAGTCGAGTCAGCTCGACTGTAGCCTTTCCGACTTGTTAATAATAATATACAATTCCTATTATTATTTTTCTATAAGTGAAGTGCCTCATTCGTTTTGTTTTAAAGTATTTGGATACGTCAAATACAGAATCACTCTTTATTTATTTATTTATTTATTTATTTATTTATTTATTTATTTATTTATTTATTTATTTATTTATTTATTTATTTATTTATTTATTTATTTATTTATTTATTTATTTATTTATTTATTTATTTATTTATTTATTTATTTATTTATTTATTTATTTATTTATTTATTTATTTATTTATTTATATTTTTATTTATATATTTATTTATATATTTACTTATTTATATTTTTATTTATATATTTATTTATATTTATACCCGCTACTCGAAGAGTATAAAGGTATTATAGCTTTGTGCCAATCTAAAATATTTGTAACAGGCTGAAGGAGAAATCTCCGACTCCACAAAGTATATATGTTCTGAATCAGCATGAACAGCCGAGTCGATATAGCCATGTCCGTCTGTCCGTCTGTCTGTCTGTCCGTCCGTGTGAAAATCTAGATCTCAGCTATTATAAGAGAGAGCTACCAAATTTGGGGACAATATGTGTTAATTCTGCACGCTGATCAAGTTTATTTTGGATTTTTGCCACGCCTCCATCCGCCCCCCATAAATCGAAAAAAAAGTCGATTGTAGCTGCAAATATAGTTCTACAGCATTCATTTTTTGAACATGTAATAAAAACCACAATGCGGTCGTGTTTCGATAAGATCGGCCGATAAATAAGGAAGATATTCAAGAAATAGTATTACCCTGTGGTCATGTGCTCATGTCGGTTTTTCCTAATGTTAGTTCCCAAGTTCAACTCCAGCAGCAGGAAACTTTTTTTTCAATTATGTGCACCGAAAAAATTCATATTTTTAATATATTTAAAGCCACTTGGAATCGAAAGAGACATTGAGCAGCAATGCTAAAAACAAACGACAAATCTAATTATTGTGAGGCAGCATATATGTATGTATAAGCTGTCTCTTTCACACATGTATAATTTAAAGCCCTCTGCTGAGATATAACTGCAAAGTAATAAAAGCAAAGGCCAACATCCAATAAAAATCGAGTGAAATTTGCCTTTCCGACTTGTTCCGAATATAAATATGTGTCAATTGTCCATTTACAGTTCTGTGTCGCTGTATTGTCTAAATATATTTAAGATATAGTACCTTTATAACCCAAAATCTTTACTGTGAAGCGTTTTAAATCATTAAACTATCTTCATTTAATTGGAAAGGCTCCAGTCGAATATGGTTAAACAATAAAATATCCTTCGCCGAATATTGAAAATCCGTAACCATACTTATAATTGTAAACACAGAATTCTGCACAAATTATTCCTGCATCAATTGCTTACTCGCTCTCACTTTCCTAAACTGACACCGTCGACGCCGAAGACAACTACTTATAGCAGAACCAGGCTACCGCTCACATCGAATATTAGTACTGAATAGCTTCTTTGAATTCGTCCTAATTGATTTTATTTTGGAGGATTGGTTCATGTAGTATTCATCTATGTTTACCAAAGCCGACTTTAATACTTTGTTACTATTATTAATAGTAAAAATCAGATTTTCGTTAGCCGTGGGCAGTGGACTAAATCTGCTTAAGATATTCATGCCAATTATGATGCATCCAACTTTTATAATAGCTGAAATTTGTGTGATCATACAGAGAACAGACGGGTCGACTGACAGACATGGCTCAATCGACTCGTCCAGAGATCAAGAGCAAGAATATATATATTTTGCTCTCCATGCTTCCATATACCTGTTTTCAAACTTATCATAGCTTTCAATCTCATTCCCATCAAAATCATTATTTTGAATTAGTTTAACTGTTTCATAAACGCGGTGCGCAGATTAAAAATAAAATAATATTTCTCTTACCACTTGCTCTGATATTTTCATCTTGTAACAAGCTATCTTCATCGCCATCTCCAGCTGAATATAACTGAGCCATTATAATAACGTTTGTACGGGTTGCTTTTTAATAATAATATACAATTCCTATTATTATTTTTCTATAAGTGAAGTGCCTCCTTCGTTTTGTTTTAAAGTACTTGGATACGTCAAATACAGAATCACTCAGAATGAAATTCTATGGTGTAACTATTTTGTAAATGTTCTTTATATATTGATGTTTGTATTTTTAATAACCTAAGAACACAGGACTGTTTCAAGGCTTATTTCTAAGGCATATATAATTGCTATGATGTACAAGAGGAAGTACCAAATTCAGCAATGAAAATGTGTAATGACTTTCATTGCATCATTTCATCCATCGCGATTATTTATTCATGTTTTTATTTATATTTATTTATTTATTTATATTTATTTATTTATTTATTTATATTTATTCATATATTTTTTTATTTATATTTATTTATATTTATTAATTTACATTTATTAATATTTATTAATTTATATTTATTTATTTATATTTTTTTATTTATATTTATTTATTTATATTTATTTATTTATATTTATTTATTTATATTTATTTATTTATATTTTTTTATTATTTATTAATTTTTTTATATTTATTTATTTATATTTATTTATTTATATTTTTATTTATTTATATTTATACCCGCTACTCGAAAAGTATCAAGGTA
Source organism: Zaprionus inermis (assembly GCA_018151445.1). NCBI lineage: Eukaryota > Metazoa > Arthropoda > Insecta > Diptera > Drosophilidae > Zaprionus > Zaprionus inermis. Next base: position 20,997 of record JAECXD010000064.1, on the reverse strand, counting down.
TTATAGCTTTGTTCCAGCTGAAAATTTTTGTAACAGGCAGAAGGAGAAATCTCCGACCCCATAAAGTATATATTTTCTGAATCAGCATGAACAGCCGAGTCGATATAGCCATGTCCGTCTGTCCGTCTGTCTGTCTGTCCGTCCGTGTGAAAATCTAGATCTCAGCTATTATAAGAGCTAGAGCTACCAAATTTGGGGACAATATGTGTTAATTCTGCACGCTGATCAAGTTTATTTTGGATTTTTGCCACGCCTCCATCCGCCCCCATAAATCGAAAAAAGTCGATTGTAGCTGCAAATATAGTTCTACAGCATTCATTTTTTGAACATGTAATAAAAACCACAATGCGGTCGTGTTTCGATAAGATCGGCCGATAAATAAGGAAGATATTCAAGAAATAGTATTACCCTGTGGTCATGTGCTCATGTCGGTTTTTCCTAATGTTAGTTCCCAAGTTCAGCTCCAGCAGCTGGAAACATTTTTTTCAATTATGTGCACCGAAGATATTGATAATTTTAGTATATTTAAAGCCACTTGGAATCGAAAGAGACATTGAGCAGCAATGCAAAAACAACCGACAAATCTAATAAGATATGTTGAGATGTATTATAGCATGTATGTATAGCATATATGTATGTATAAGTGTCTCTTTCTCACATGCATAATTTAAAGCCTTCTGCTGAGTTATAACTGCAAAGTAATAAAAGCAAAGGGCAACATCTAATAAGAATCGAGTGGAACTTGCATAGGCAAAACAAATTAGAGACGGAAAGAAATAAAAAGCAAGAACGCATTGTTCACATTTGGCATGTGGTTTTCCGAAGAGTTGTAGCGGCTATATCACAGTCGAGTCCGCATGGGTAAAAGACGGCGAGCCAAATGCCAAGAGCGCCGCGCTCGAAAGCGAATGCCAGAAAGGGTGTGAAAGAGACAACAGTAGATAACGGTGAAACACCAAAAACGTTGCGACAAATGAATACACGAAGACAAGCACAAGAAGAAGATACAGAAGAGATGGAAAATCAAGTACAGTTGCAGCAAATTATTCAACTATTAAGCCTAAAAATTCAAGCTGATGAGGCGGCGCAAAATACGCCAAAAGTCTCAATTGAATGTTTTGACAATGTTGTAGAAGATTTTGACGGCGAGACGGTGCCGGTCAAAAATTGGATTGAAAATTTCGAGTTGAATGCTGACGCGTATGGATTAAACGAGAGGCAAAAATATGCTCAAGCACGGTCAAAGATGACAAAAACAGCACAGTTATTCTTCGAATCGGAGTTGGTAGGATCGTATGATGAATTAAAAGCAGCACTGTTGAAAGAATTTAAACAAATAATGGGAAGTGCAGAAGTACATGAAAAACTTGCAAATAGGAAGAAACTGCAAACATAGAGTTTTCATGAATATATTTTGCAAATGAAGAAAATAGCCGCACTGGGTAATGTTGAAACAAAGTCTGTAATACGTTATATTGTTAAAGGATTGAGCATCAAAAACGCTTGCACAACTTATGATGAACTTAAAGAGCGGTATGAAAATTTTGAACTGGTTGATAAGAGCACGAAAGAGAAACAGAATTATAGTGGCGGCCAGCAAAATCACAACAACAATAAAAAGGCAGCTCGGTGCTTCAATTGTGGATCGTCGCAACATATGAAGAAAGATTGTGATGTTGGAGTGAAGTTCTTCAAGTGTGGTGCTACTGACCATATTTCAACGAGTTGCCCGCAGTCAGTGAATTTGGTGCAAGTTGGCAAGGATGACAAACGGTTGAAAAGCATTTTAATTAATGGAGTTGAAGTTACGTGCCTGGTTGACACGGGTGCTGATGTCTCGATCCTAAAGCATTCGCTGTACAAGAAGCTAGTGGATGTTATGCTGAGTCCATGTCATTCTGTGTTGCGTGGCTTGGGCAATACGGGCACTGTACCGCTGGGTGTGTTTACCGGAGCTGTTCAAATATACGACATGGAGACTATGCAAAATTTCATCGTGGTGGCGGACGAAAAAATAGAAAGTGATGATCTACTTGGATATGACTTTCTCACAAAATTTAAATTTACACTGGATGCAAATGGATTCAAGTTTGCGTTGTTGTCAGCTTGCCCGGAAATAGCTGACATAAATCAGATAAGTATTCAGAATTATGGTTGTGCTGAAAGTAATGTGAATGCTCCTCCGCAGTTTGCACCCATGATACGGAATCTGATAGAGGAATATCAGCCAACATTGCCGCTCGCTAAGTCACCTGTTCAGCTACGAGATGTACCGGATGAGAAAATTAAACCATTTCGTCATCAACCAAGTCGTCATCCTCCAGTCGAAGCCGAAGCCATTAAGAAGCAAGTCGACGAATGGTTGAAAGGAGAAATCGTTCGTCCATCTACATCAAGCTTCGCCAGCCGAACCGTCGTTGTGAAGAAAAAAGACGGCACAAACAGAATCTGTATTGACTATCGTCAGTTTAACAGCATGGTGCTTAAGGATTGTTTTCCTGTGCCAATAATAGAGGATGTACTTGAAAAGCTGCAAACCGCAAAGGTGTTTGTATCATTGGACTTAGAGAACGGCTATTTTCACGTCCCTGTAGAAGAATCAAGTCGAAAATACACTGCGTTCATCACAAAAGAAGGATTATATGAGTTTAATAGGACGCCGTTCGGATTCTGCAATTCTCCTGCGGCATTTATAAGATTTATAAACCACATTTTTCAAGATTTTTGTATCACGAGACATTATACAAATTTATATGTCGGCTAAGTTCGGTTTGCGTATAAAGTGGAAGAAATGCCATTTTCTTGAACACAAAATCAACTTTTTGGGACACACAGTACAAGATGGAAAGATTTGGCCTGGCAAAGAGAAAACAGTTGCCGTGAAGCAGTTTGCAGTACCTAAGAATGTAAAAGCAGTCCAATCCTTTTTGGGTCTAACAGGATTTTTTAGAAAGTTTGTGAAAGACGACCCTTGACCAATCTTTTAAAGAAGGATGCTACTTTTAAGTTTGAGTCCAAGGAATATGCAGCCATTGAAAATCTGAAGAGTGCATTGTGCGACGGCCCAGTTTTAAGGATTTACTGTAGAGGTGCATTCACGGAATTGCACACAGACGCTTCGAATGACGGTTTTGGTGCCACTTTGCTACAATATTTTGAGGATCAATTGCACCCCATATTTTATTGGAGCAAGAAGACTAGTAAAAGTGAATCAGGTCGAAATAGCTACATTTTGGAAGTAAAAGCAGCCTATCTGGCTATGAAAAAGTTTCGGCATTATTTGCTTGGCGTTCCGTTTAAGCTGGTTACGGACAACATAGCTCTCACACAAACCATTCGAAAGAGAGACGTTCTACGGGAGGTAGCAGAATGGATTTTATACATAGCAGACTTCGACTTCAAGGCGGAGCATCGAGTGGGTGAGAAAATGCGTCATGTGGATTGTCTTAGTCCCTACGACTTCAAACTGAAGGGAGGAATTCTGTTCAAGCTTCTCAAAGGAAATGATTTGCTTGTTGTACCTTAACTAATGGAACGTGAAATCATAAGTGAAGCTCACGGAGTTGGACATTTTGCGAGTCAGAAGACCATTCATTCTGTAGAACAGCAGTTTTGGATTCCACATTTGGAGAGCAAGGTCACAAAATTTATAAGCACATGTATTCCGTGTATTATTTCCAACAAGAAGCTGGGTAAACAGGACGGACTTTTATGCTGTATTGAGAAAGGTGACAAACCGTTACATACTTTGCATGCTGATCACTTAGGACCGATGGACGCGTCGTCGAAACAGTATAAGTACATCTTCGGACTTGTTGATGGATTTTCAAAATTTGTGTGGATTTTTACAACAAAATCAACTGGAGCTGACGAAGTTGTGAAAAAAAAATGGAAGAGTGGTCAAAAGTCTTTGGTAATCCGACCAGAATAATAACAGACAGAGAAGTTGCTTTTACATCAGATGCGTTTCACGATTACGTCAAAACAAATGGAATAGAGCATGTTTTAACAACAACTGGTGTTCCCAGAGGAAACGGGCAGGTAGAGAGAATTAAAAGATCTATTTTGTCAATTATCTGTAAATTGTCGGCCAAAGATTCTTCAAAGTGGTATAAGTTTACCTCGTAGGTGCAAAAAGCTATGAATTCCCATATAAGTTGCTCTACAAAGAAATCACCTTTCGAGATAATGTTTGGATTAAAAATGAAAACTAAATTGAGTGATAGATTATTGGAACTTTGAGAAATTGAAATGCTTGAAGAATTCGACAAAGAGAGGGAGGCATTACGACAGACGGCTAAGAAAGAAGTTAGCAAGCACTTTTCTTGGACCATATGAAGTAACAAAGGCAAAGCGTAATGACAGATATGAAGTTCGAAAAGCAGCCCAAGGAGAAGGTCCCAACAAAACGCATACGAGTGCTGATAACATGAAGCTATGGAAGTATGCTGAAAACAACGAGGATGACTTATCGTCTGGGACAGACGATGATGAGCAGGATAGCCGAATGTAAACAATAGAGGTGATGGCAGCGTGAGGGTACTACGGGTGGCAACGCTGCAGGGCCTATCGATAGAGGCAGTGTTGCAGTAAAGAATAATCGAGGAGTCAGTTGTTGAAGTTGAAGTCAAGAAGTCGCAAGATAAAGTCGGTTTGTCTTTTAATAAATAATTGTTATAGCAAAGACGTCGGTCGGTCAATGTCGTTTTTTGAAGAACTAAGGAGAACTTAGAAGAACTAAACTTAATATTTGTACTTTCTAATATGTACAATTACCTAATATTTCAATAAATATTACATATATTTAAGATATAGTACCTTTATAATCTAAAATCTTTACTGTGAAGCGGTTTAAATCATTAAACTATCTTCATTTAGTTGGAAAGGCTCCAGTCGAATATGGTTAAACAATAAGATATCCTTCGCCGAATTTTGAAAATCCGTAACCATACTTATAATTGTAAGCACAGAATTCTGCACAAATTATTCCTGCATCAATTGCTTACTCGCTCTCACTTCCCCAAACTGACACCGTCGACGCCGAAGACAACTACTTATAGCAGAACCAGGCTACCGCTCACATCGAATATTAGTACTGAATAGCTTCTTTGAATTCGTCCTAATTGATTTTATTTTGGAGGATTGGTTCATGTAGTATTCATCTATGTTTACCAAAGCTGACTTTAATACTTTGTTACTATTATTAAAAGTAAAAATCAGATTTTCGTTAGCCGTGGGCAGTGGACTAAATCTGCTTAAGATATTCATGCCAATTATGATGCATCCAACTTTTATAATAGCTGATATTTGTGTGATCATACAGAGACCAGACGGGCCGACTGACGGACAGAGATCAAGAGCAAGAATATATATATTTTGCTGTCCATGCTTCCATATACCTGTTTTCAAACTTATCATAGCTTTCAATCTCATTCCCATCAAAATCATTATTTTGAATTAGTTTAACTAATTCATAAACGCTGTGCGCAGATTAAAAATAAAATAATATTTCTCTTACCACTTGCTCTGATATTTTCATCTTGTAACAAGCTATCTTCATCGCCATCTGCAGCTGAATATAACTGAGCCATTATAATAACGTTTGTACGGTTTGCTTTTTTAATAATAATATACAATTCCTATTATTATTTTTCTATAAGTGAAGTGCCTCCTTCGTTTTGTTTTAAAGTATTTGGATACGTCAAATACAGAATCACTCAAAATGAAATTCTTTGGTGTAACTATTTTGTAAATGTTCTTTATATATTGATGTTTGTATTTTTAATCACCTAAGAACACAGGACTGTTTCAAGGCTTATTTCTAAGGCATATATAATTGCTATGATGTAGAAGAGGAAGTACCAAGTTCAGCAATGAAAATGTGTAATGACTTTCATTGCATCATTTCATCCTTCGCGATTATTTATTCATGTTTTTATTTATATTTATTTATATTAATTTATATTTATTTATTTATATTTATTTATTTATATTTATTTATTTATTTATTTATATTTATTAATTTATTATATATTTTTATTTATTTATTTATTTATTTATTTATTTATTTATTTATTTATTTATTTATTTATTTATTTATTCATTTATTTATTTATTTATTTATTTATTTATTCATTTATTCATTTATTCATTTATTCATTTATTCATTTATTCATTTATTTATTTATTCATTTATTCATTTATTCATTTATTCATTTATTCATTTATTCATTCATTCATTCATTCATTCATTCATTCAATTATTTATTCATTCATTCATTCATTCATTCATTCATTTATTTATTTATTTATTTATTTATTTATTTATTTATTTATTTATTTATTTATTTATTTATTTATTTATTTATTTATTTATTTATTTATTTATTTATTTATTTATTTATTTATTTATTTATTTATTTATTTATTTATTTATTTATTTATTTATTTATTTATTTATTTATTTATTTATTTATTTATTTATTTATTTATTTATTTATTTATTTATTTATTTATTTATTTATTTATTTATTTATTTATTTATTTATTTATTTATTTATTTATTTATTTATTTATTTATTTATTTATTTATTTATTTTTTTTTTTTTTTTTTTTTTTTTATTTATTTATTTATACTTTTATTAATATTTGTATTTATATATTTACTTATTTATATTTTTATTTATATATTTATTTATATTTACACCCGCTACTCGAAGAGTATAAGGGTATTATAGCTTTGTGCCAATCGAAGCCGAGTCGATATAGCCATGTCCGTCTGATCTAGATCTCAGCTATTATAAGAGCTAGAGCTACCAAATTTGGGGACAATATGTGTTAATTCTGCACGCTGATCAAGTTTATTTTGGATTTTTGAGCATCAAAAACGAATATAAGTTCATAATGCATGCTTGTACAACTTATGATGAACTTAAAGAGCGGTATGAAACTTTTCAACTGGTTGATAAGAGCACGAAAGAGAAACAGAATTATAGTGGCGGCCAGCAAAATCACAACAATAAAAAGGCAGCTCGGTGCTTCAATTGTGAATCGTCGCAACATATGAAGAAAGATTGTGATGTTGGAGTGAAGTGCTTCAAGTGTGGTGCTACTGACCATATTTCAACGAGTTGCCCGCAGTCAGTGAATTTGGTGCAAGTTGGCAAGGATGACAAATGGTTGAAAAGCATTTTAATTAATGGAGTTGAAGTTACGTGCCTGGTTGACACGGGTGCTGATGTCTCGATCCTAAAGCATTCGCTGTACAAGAAGCTAGTGGATGTTATGCTGAGTCCATGTCATTCTGTGTTGCGTGGCTTGGGCAATACGGGCACTGTACCGCTGGGTGTGTTTACCGGAGCTGTTCAAATATACGACATGGAGACTATGCAAAAATTTCATCGTGGTGGCGGACGAAAAAATAGAAAGTGATGCTCTACTTGGATATGACTTTCTCACAAAATTTAAATTTACACTGGATGCAAATGGATTCAAGTTTGCGTTGTTGTCAGCTTGCCCGGAAATAGCTGACATAAATCAGATAAGTATTCAGAATTATGGTTGTGCTGAAAGTAATGTGAATGCTCCTCCGCAGTTTGCACCCATGATACGGAATCTGATAGAGGAATATCAGCCAACATTGCCGCTCGCTAAGTCACCTGTTCAGCTACGAGATGTACCGGATGAGAAAATTAAACCATTTCGTCATCAACCAAGTCGTCATCCTCCAGTCGAAGCCGAAGCCATTAAGAAGCAAGTCGACGAATGGTTGAAAGGAGAAATCGTTCGTCCATCTACATCAAGCTTCGCCAGCCGAACCGTCGTTGTGAAGAAAAAAGACGGCACAAACAGAATCTGTATTGACTATCGTCAGTTTAACAGCATGGTGCTTAAGGATTGTTTTCCTGTGCCAATAATAGAGGATGTACTTGAAAAGCTGCAAACCGCAAAGGTGTTTGTATCATTGGACTTAGAGAACGGCTATTTTCACGTCCCTGTAGAAGAATCAAGTCGAAAATACACTGCGTTCATCACAAAAGAAGGATTATATGAGTTTAATAGGACGCCGTTCGGATTCTGCAATTCTCCTGCGGCATTTATAAGATTTATAAACCACATTTTTCAAGATTTTGTATCACGAGACATTATACAAATTTATATGTCGGCTAAGTTCGGTTTGCGTATAAAGTGGAAGAAATGCCATTTTCTTGAACACAAAATCAACTTTTTGGGACACACAGTACAAGATGGAACGATTTGGCCTGGCAAAGAGAAAACAGTTGCCGTGAAGCAGTTTGCAGTACCTAAGAATGTAAAAGCAGTCCAATCCTTTTTGGGTCTAACAGGATTTTTTAGAAAGTTTGTGAAAGACGACCCTTGACCAATCTTTTAAAGAAGGATGCTACTTTTAAGTTTGAGTCCAAGGAATATGCAGCCATTGAAAATCTGAAGAGTGCATTGTGCGACGGCCCAGTTTTAAGGATTTACTGTAGAGGTGCATTCACGGAATTGCACACAGACGCTTCGAATGACGGTTTTGGTGCCACTTTGCTACAATATTTTGAGGATCAATTGCAAGAAGACTAGTAAAAGTGAATCAGGTCGAAATAGCTACATTTTGGAAGTAAAAGCAGCCTATCTGGCTATGAAAAAGTTTCGGCATTATTTGCTTGGCGTTCCGTTTAAGCTGGTTACGGACAACATAGCTCTCACACAAACCATTCGAAAGAGAGACGTTCTACGGGAGGTAGCAGAATGGATTTTATACATAGCAGACTTCGACTTCAAGGCGGAGCATCGAGTGGGTGAGAAAATGCGTCATGTGGATTGTCTTAGTCCCTACAACGACTTCAAACTGAAGGGAGGAATTCTGTTCAAGCTTCTCAAAGGAAATGATTTGCTTGTTGAACCTTAACTAATGGAACGTGAAATCATAAGTGAAGCTCACGGAGTTGGACATTTTGCGAGTCAGAAGACCATTCATTCTGTAGAACAGCAGTTTTGGATTCCACATTTGGAGAGCAAGGTCACAAAATTTATTAGCACATGTATTCCGTGTATTATTTCCAACAAGAAGCTGGGTAAACAGGACGGACTTTTATGCTGTATTGAGAAAGGTGACAAACCGTTACATACTTTGCATGCTGATCACTTAGGACCGATGGACGCGTCGTCGAAACAGTATAAGTACATCTTCGCACTTGTTGATGAATTTTCAAAATTTGTGTGGATTTTTACAACAAAATCAACTGGAGCTGACGAAGTTGTGAAAAAAAATGGAAGAGTGGTCAAAAGTCTTTGGTAATCCGACCAGAATAATAACAGACAGAGAAGTTGCTTTTACATCAGATGCGTTTCACGATTACGTCAAAACAAATGGAATAGAGCATGTTTTAACAACAACTGGTGTGCCCAGAGGAAACGGGCAGGTAGAGAGAATTAAAAGATCTATCTTGTCAATTATCTGTAAATTGTCGGCCAAAGATTCTTCAAAGTGGTATAAGTTTACCTCGTAGGTGCAAAAAGCTATGAATTCCCATATAAGTTGCTCTACAAAGAAATCACCTTTCGAGATAATGTTTGGACTAAAAATGAAAACTAAATTGAGTGATAGATTATTGGAACTTTGAGAAATTGAAATGCTTGAAGAATTCGACAAAGAGAGGGAGGCATTACGACAGACGGCTAAGAAAGAAGTTAGCAAGCACTTTTCTTGGACCATATGAAGTAACAAAGGCAAAGCGTAATGACAGATATGAAGTTCGAAAAGCAGCCCAAGGAGAAGGTCACAACAAAACGCATACGAGTGCTGATAACATGAAGCTATGGAAGTATGCTGAAAACAACGAAGATGACTTATCGTCTGGGACAGACGATGATGAGCAGGATAGCCGAATGTAAACAATAGAGGTGATGGCAGCGTGAGGGTACTACGGGTGGCAACGCTGCAGGGCCTATCGATAGAGGCAGAGTTGCAGTAAAGAATAATCGAGGAGTCAGTTGTTGAAGTTGAAGTCAAGAAGTCGCAAGATAAAGTCGGAAGTTAAGTTGTTGTAAAAGGCAAGCAAGGCGGTTTGTCTTTTAATAAATAATTGTTATAGCAAAGACGTCGGTCGGTCAATGTCGTTTTTTGAAGAACTAAGGAGAACTTAGAAGAACTAAACTTAATATTTGTACTTTCTAATATGTACAATTACCTAATATTTCAATAAATATTACATATATTTAAGATATAGTACCTTTATAATCTAAAATCTTTACTGTGAAGCGGTTTAAATCATTAAACTATCTTCATTTAGTTGGAAAGGCTCCAGTCGAATATGGTTAAACAATAAGATATCCTTCGCCGAATTTTGAAAATCCGTAACCATACCATTGTAAGCACAGAATTCTGCACAAATTATTCCTGCATCAATTGCTTACTCGCTCTCACTTCCCCAAACTGACACCGTCGACGCCGAAGACAACTACTTATAGCAGAACCAGGCTACCGCTCACATCGAATATTAGTACTGAATAGCTTCTTTGAATTCGTCCTAATTGATTTTATTTTGGAGGATTGGTTCATGTAGTATTCATCTATGTTTACCAAAGCCGACTTTAATACTTTGTTACTATTATTAAAAGTAAAAATCAGATTTTCGTTAGCCGTGGGCAGTGGACTAAATCTGCTTAAGATATTCATGCCAATTATGATGCATCCAACTTTTATAATAGCTGATATTTGTGTGATCATACAGAGACCAGACGGGCCGACTGACGGACAGAGATCAAGAGCAAGAATATATATATTTTGCTGTCCATGCTTCCATATACCTGTTTTCAAACTTATCATAGCTTTCAATCTCATTCCCATCAAAATCATTATTTTGAATTAGTTTAACTAATTCATAAACGCTGTGCGCAGATTAAAAATAAAATAATATTTCTCTTACCACTTGCTCTGATATTTTCATCTTGTAACAAGCTATCTTCATCGCCATCTGCAGCTGAATATAACTGAGCCATTATAATAACGTTTGTACGGTTTGCTTTTTAATAATAATATACAATTCCTATTATTATTTTTCTATAAGTGAAGTGCCTCCTTCGTTTTGTTTTAAAGTATTTGGATACGTCAAATACAGAATCACTCAAAATGAAATTCTTTGGTGTAACTATTTTGTAAATGTTCTTTATATATTGATGTTTGTATTTTTAATCACCTAAGAACACAGGACTGTTTCAAGGCTTATTTCTAAGGCATATATAATTGCTATGATGTAGAAGAGGAAGTACCAAGTTCAGCAATGAAAATGTGTAATGACTTTCATTGCATCATTTCATCCTTCGCGATTATTTATTCATGTTTTTATTTATATTTATTTTTATTAATTTATATTTATTTATTTATATTTATTTATTTATATTTATTTATTTATTTATTTATATTTATTAATTTATTATATATTTTTATTTATTTATTTATTTATTTATTTATTTATTTATTTATTTATTTATTTATTTATTTATTTATTTATTTATTCATTTATTCATTCATTCATTCATTCATTCATTCATTCATTTATTTATTTATGTATTTATTTATTTATTTATTTATTTATTTATTTATTTATTTATTTATTTATTTATTTATTTATTTATTTATTTATTTATTTATTTATTTATTTATTTATTTATTTATTTATTTATTTCTTTCTTTATTTATTTATTTATTTATTTATTTATTTTTTTTTTTTTATTTATATTTTTATTAATATTTTTATTTATATATTTACTTATTTATATTTTTATTTATATATTTATTTATATTTATACCCGCTACTCGAAGAGTATAAGGGTATTATAGCTTTGTGCCAATCGAAGCCGAGTCGATATAGCCATGTCCGTCTGATCTAGATCTCAGCTATTATAAGAGCTAGAGCTACCAAATTTGGGGACAATATGTGTTAATTCTGCACGCTGATCAAGTTTATTTTGGATTTTTGAGCATCAAAAACGAATATAAGTTCATAATGCATGTGTCGGAGCAGCATAGTATTATAAATAGGATTAATAATATTAAATATTATGTAAATATTATTATAGTTAAATTGTTATCACTATAAGGTTACAAAACACATTGAATTGATAGAGTTAAGCTAGTTTAAGAGAATGTAGATGAATTGATTACCATAAGTTTCTCTTATATTGTATGGCAAGCCGATCGGCAATTGCCGACGGCAAATTTGAGAGTGCGTGGCCAAGCTGTGGTCACCGCTCGAATTAGTATTGAAAATTCTGTGAAGCCAGCAGCAATTAAATTGTAAATCGAGAACTGAACCACCGCGTCTTACATTTTGTTGTTAATTTAGTTAGTTCGCTAAAAACGCTTAGCGAATTTTTCATTGGCGCCCGAGCAGGGACTTCGGTGTGTTTCAGTTCGATAATTGTTGTTGACAATTTAGTTGTTGCCTGGCCTTTACAGTCGTTGTACGTGCGGGAAAAGAAAACTTTAAACAAAGTTTAATAATTGTTATTTTCGTGTGGGAAAATTTGCTGACCGTGTTCGTCGCCGCCACACCAGTGTTTGCTGCCACTGGATTGGGAATATCGCCAAAAAAGGAGATGTCAAATCGATCAATGTCTATTGAAACCCTAGACTGCCTTCAGGTATTTAGTGCCACAAATTGAGCGTGTGTTACTGGATTACGGTTGCAAATCGATGCGTAAGCAGTTTAAAATTATTGAACAGCTCAATTTCTGGCACATATATAACTAACACTTGCATACATACATATATTGGTTTTATAAATATACTAACAAGTAATATTCGTTTGCATGATTTTGATACGGCAATATTCAATTACATTTTTTATTCAAACATAACATTTCTGGTGGTTAATTGTTTTTAATTAAGTGTGTTATTGTGCCAACGCAAAATATCGCGATCTTTACATATTTACATATATTCGCGAATTTCGAATATCAGTTAATACATAAAGGTATACGCACATACATATTTGCGTTTGCACATACACACACGTCCGTTGAACTCGGACCGTTCTTTGCTTGCGCTCTCAGTTTGTTCCGTTTTCGATCTCGCTTGCATTCGGCGGCGCTTGCATTTGCCGCGGCTTGTATTTTGTTACCCCGCACCCCGCAGATTTTACAGCTGTCTACAACCGTAGCGTCAGCGAACCGTTGATTTGATACTCTTTTCGCTTGTTTCGTTTGTTGATATACATACCACTTAGAGTGCGTGTGTATATATTCTTTCGTTAGCATTGCTTACCCCGCACCCCGCATTTTACATTGCTGCCTACAAACGTAGTTACAGTAAACGTTTAGCTTGCCTTACTTTGGATCGCTTGGATCACTTTCGTTGTTTGTTCACACAACGCATAGGTTGCGTGTGTGTGTGTATTAGGCAAGCTAGATTTACATAGTCGGCGTCGTTGCGAGGGTAGCTCACAAAGTTGTGAGATTATTTTCGTTGTTGAATTATTGATCTTTTCTTTTAAAGCAACATGTTCGAGTCTGAAAAGACTAGTGAAAAGCCACAAGTCAGCAAAACAGCTGCAAAATTATCGCTATGTTTGCAAAGATTTGATAGGGTTAGCGCTGACATCTCCCGTATGCAAACAGCAATTAAATCAAAGACCATTTCGTCTGATAAAACAGAGTTAGCGTGCCGTTTAGAACTTTTAGACGGTTACATCGAAAAGGCAATGGATTTACAGGCTGAGTTGGATAATTTAAACCCTCAGAATGATTCGAGAGGGCCGTTAGAAGATTTGTGTGTCATCACAAAGGCATTATATATAAATGCATCCAAGGCAACGTCAGAGCCAATAATTGAGCACAATTGCTCTATAGTTTCGAGCCAGCGATCCCAACTGCCGAAACTGCGTTTGCCCAGATTTAGTGGCAAACATTCGGAATACAAAAATTTTATCTGCCTGTTTGAAAGTTTGGTCGACAATGACAAGTCCTTGTCAAACGTCGACAAGTTCAACCATTTAGTTTCGTGTTTGTCCGATGAAGCATTGGGCGTAGTTAAGCCGTATCAATTAACGGATTGTAACTATCCAAAGGCCCTCGCTAGTCTCAAGGCAGTATACGACAACAAATGTCTTATCTTCTTTGATGCTGTGTCGCAATTGTTTGACATACCTAGCATGACAAAACCATCTGCATCGAGTTTGAGATCGATCATAGACACGGTGTCTGCTATTTATGCTTCGTTGTCGTCGTTAGGTAACGACAGAGACATTGCTAATGCAATGATAATTCACATGGTCATGGCAAAGGTAGACCACGGCACCAAATCTCGTTTTGAAGAGCAGCTTGATTATGATACGCTGCCATCCTGGGAAGATTGTGCTAGACAACTGAACAAAAGATATCAGTATTTGTCAACAGAGGAGTCAACTCGTGACAAAACAAAGTCGCGAATTGACGCCAAGAAGCCCCATCAGGGTAAGTCATCCTTCGCTATTTCTGATGGAGGGCGTCCATCAACGTCTGTGTGTGTTTTTTGCAAGTCAGAAACGCACAATATCTCTTCGTGTCCATCGTTTTCTGCCATTTCAGTTATGCAGCGTTTTGAATATGTCAAAGCACAAAAGTTGTGCCTAAATTGTTTAGTTGTTGGGCATACAGTCGCCAAGTGTAAGGCGCCAAAGTGTAGAGTTTGTTCAAGGCCTCACCATTCCTTGCTTCACAGGTATACTACTCCTGATCAAGGTGAGGTATCTACACATCAAGCAACTGTGGCAGACGTGCATTTGGGCCATGTGTTAAATAATGCACAAATTGTTCTCGCCACTGCCGTCGTTAATGTTCAAGACAGATTTGGTCAGTTGCATTCTGCTCGAGCCTTGCTTGACAGTGGTTCCCAAATAAATTTGATATCAGAGAGTATGGCCCAGATGTTACGGCTCAAGCGGGAGCCAACATCTTTAGCTATTTCGATGGTTGGAGGTGCAACAATAGATAGCAAAAGCAAGATATGTGCCTCTATTCAGTCGCGCATAAATTCCCACAATTTTTCGGCTGACTGTTGGGTGTTGAAATCCATTTCAACAACACAGCCAGGACAGTCCATGAGTATTTCAAATTGGAAAATACCCAAAAATATAAAGCTGGCAGATCCAGAATTTTATAGGCCAGCTAAGGTGGACATTCTTTTGGGAGCAGAATTATTTTATGAATTGTTGTGCGTTGGGCAAATAAAGCTGGGTTCTGAACTTCCAACAATGCAAAAAACGCTGCTAGGATGGATAGTAGCAGGCAAATATACTGGACAAGTGCCTAGGCATCAGTTCAGTGGGTGTTTAGTAGCCCAAACTAATTGTTCTCTCGACTCGTTAGTCAACCGTTTCTGGGAATTGGATCAATGTCCGTTCGAGTCGAAGGCTGGTCGCCAAACAGCTGAACAACAAGCTTGTGAACTGTTCTTCAAGAAAACTGTAAAGTTATCTTCTGGTCGTTTCCAAGTGGATCTCCCTTTCAAGACCGATCCTAAAGTTCTTGGCTTGTCCTTTCAAACTGCTGAAAGGCGTTTTTTGCAACTTGAGCGTAAATTATCGAAGGATGCAGTTCTAAAAAGCATGTACCATGACTTCATGAAAGAATATTTGGATTTGGGACATATGTCCATTCTGAAGTCAACTCCTCTAGGACAGCATTATTATATTCCTCATCAATGCGTTCTTAGGCCTGAAAGTTCCTCCACCAAGCTTCGTGTAGTTTTCGACGCTTCTAGTAAGACGTCAACAGCTGTTTCTCTAAACGAAACACTGATGGTGGGGCCGACAATTCAGAGGGAGCTATATTCAACCCTGATTAACTTCCGGTTGAATAAGTATGCCGTAACTGCTGACATTTCAAAAATGTACAGGCAGATCAATATTTCTGAGAAAGACAGAAATTTCCAACTAATTTTGTGGAGAGAAAATACCTCACAAAATATTCAAGCATACCGACTTAGTACAGTCACATATGGTACAGCTTCTGCACCCTTTCTGGCGATACGCTGCTTACATGAACTGGCCAACATGCACGCCCAATCACATCCTATTGGATCAGATGTGATTAAAACGTGTTTCTATGTTGACGATATGTTGGCAGGTGCAGATAGTGTTAAAGAACTTAACGCTATTTGCAATCAAGTTCAAACAATATTGGAAGCAGGAGGTTTTCCACTTGCCAAGTGGGCAACCAACTGTAGTGAGCTGTCGTTTAAAACAAAAGACGAAGTGACTCTGAAGATTGATGTGCAATGTTCCGTCAAAACTCTTGGGATGCGCTGGGCACCTCAAGAGGATATATTTAAATATTATCTCGACGTGGACAGCTTTGTTTCGGATAGGCCAACGAAACGCAACATATTGTCTGCAGCGTCTCGTTTATTTGACCCTCTTGGGCTGCTATGTCCAATTGTTACCAAGGCCAAAATGTTGTTGCAGGAATTGTGGAGACTCAAAATAGATTGGGATGAAGCCATTCCAATGAGCCTTCACACGACATGGAATAGGTTCACCATGACGTTGCGCGATTTACACAAAATTCGCATTCCTCGATACGTATGTCTTAATACGTATCAAAGGGTTCAAATACATGGCTTTGCTGATGCATCCAGTCATGCGTACGGTTGTTGCATCTACGTGCGAACGTGCAGCAACCGAGACGTCGGCACTACATTGCTCACTGCAAAGTCTAGGGTAGCTCCACTAAACGTGAAGACAATACCCCGATTAGAATTATGCGCAGCACTCTTGTTGGTTAAGCTGTGGCACCAAATTGCGACAACTCTAACCAAATTTAGCATTGAAAGTTTGAATTTCTGGTCGGATTCACAGGTTGTGTTATACTGGCTTAAACGCGATTCTTGCACATTGGGCACATTTGTGGCAAATAGAGTTGCAGAAATTCAGGAGTTGTCGAATGGTATTGTGTGGCGTCATGTTCCAACAGATGCTAATCCGGCGGATTTAGTATCGAGAGGAACCGATATAGATGAGATTGTTAGCTCGTTATGGTTTGATGGGCCAGGTTTCTTGAAGTTGGAGGAAGACCAGTGGCCTCAGCGTCACCAGATTGAAATAGCGTCGGAAATCAAAACTTCAGAAGACAAAAAATGTGCTGTTGTATGTACATTAGCAGAAGTTGAGCCAAATTGTTTTATAGAACTCATAAATCGTCGCTCCAGCTTTCCTAAAGTAATTCGCATAATGGCTTATGTGCTTCGATTTTGTCACAAGGGGCTCAGGACAGATTCGCTCGTGGTGTCGGCATCAGAAAGAAATATTTCATTTCTAAAACTGATCGCCATAGTCCAACGCACCTCGTTCGAGAGTGAGTTCAAATTACTGAGAAAATCAGCAGTTCTAGCACCAATGTTGCAGTCATTGAATCCATTTATTGAAAAATTTGAGAAAAATGGAATACAATTTGAGCTCATTAGAGTAGGAGGACGTTTGTTACACGGACCTCTCTCCTACGATGCTAAGTTTCCGCTTCTAATGACAAAGAGTTCAGAATTTACGCAACTTTTTGTCAGATATTTACACCGTAGGCACTACCACGCTGGTCCAAAAGTTCTAGTTGGGCTTTTGAGGCAGCAAATTTGGGTGTTAAATGCTCGAAGTTTATGCACTGCAGTTGTGCGAAATTGCATACACTGTTTTCGGTATAAACCAAAATTGTTGGGGCAAATAATGGGAAATTTGCCTGCTGATCGCCTTCGAGAAGGTCGGCCATTTAGAGTGTGTGGAGTAGACTTCTGTGGGCCGTTCTATGTCAGCTATAGGATAAGGGGTAGACCACCTGTAAAAATGTATGTTGCCGTTTTTGTTTGTTTTGCCTCAAAAGCAGTCCATTTAGAACTCGTAACCGACTTGTCAACTGATGCTTTTTTGAATGTATTTAAAAGATTGATTGGGAGACGCGGGCTGCCGGAGACGATGGTCAGCGACAACGCGACGAACTTCGTGGGAGCGAGCAACGTGCTGAAGGAGCTGCAGACGGCGTTCAACAGCAGCAAGGAGGCTCTGACGGACTACGCAGCGGAGAGAGGGGTCCAGTGGAAATTCATCCCCCCCCCCCGCGCCCCGCACTTCGGAGGACTTTGGGAAGCCGCGGTGAAGTCCGCCAAACACAGGCTTCTGAGAGGAGCGAGCAACGCCAACCTTACGCAGGACGAGCTGAGCACGCACCTGGTGGACGTGGAGGCGCTGCTCAACTCCAGGCCGTTGCTCGTCGACAGCAGCGATCCCAGCGATGGAGAGGTGCTGACGCCAGGACACCTACTTATCGGACAGCCTTTGTTAGCGCTGCCGTCAGAGTGCGAGCCAGACGAGACCAGCAAGAAGCCAGGACTCGGATATTTGAAGCGGTGGCAACAATTGTCGGTGCTCAAACGGCACTTTTGGCACAGGTGGTCCAAGGACTACCTGCACAGTCTCCAGCAGCGAGCGCAATGGGCCAAAGGCGAGGCCAACCTCGAGGAAGGGGCGGTCGTGCTAGTGCACGACGACAACTCCCCCCCTCAGCAATGGATCACAGGGCGCGTAACGCGCACAATTCAAGGGGAGGACGGCAAGGTCCGAGTGGCAGAGCTAAGGACGGCAACAGGCACTACTAAGCGCCCAGTACATAAGCTTGCTCGACTGCCATTGGTAGAAGACCGGAGCTCGTCAACGGGGCCGGAATGTCGGAGCAGCATAGTATTATAAATAGGATTAATAATATTAAATATTATGTAAATATTATTATAGTTAAATTGTTATCACTATAAGGTTACAAAACACATTGAATTGATAGAGTTAAGCTAGTTTAAGAGAATGTAGATGAATTGATTACCATAAGTTTCTCTTATATTGTATGGCAAGCCGATCGGCAATTGCCGACGGCAAATTTGAGAGTGCGTGGCCAAGCTGTGGTCACCGCTCGAATTAGTATTGAAAATTCTGTGAAGCCAGCAGCAATTAAATTGTAAATCGAGAACTGAACCACCGCGTCTTACATTTTGTTGTTAATTTAGTTAGTTCGCTAAAAACGCTTAGCGAATTTTTATATAATTTTTTTTTATTTTAAATTATATATAAAAAATAAAAAAAAATTTTTAATTTTTTTAAATAAAAAAAAAAAAAAAAAAAAAAAAAAAATTTTTACACCCACAAAAAAAAACAAAAAAAAAAAAAAAATTGGTCTTTTTTTTTTTTTTTTTTTTTATCTAAATAAAAAAAAAATTTTTTTTGTTAGAATTTTTTTTTTTTTTTTTTTTTTTTTAATTTTTTATTTTTTTTCCCTTTGCTTTGAATTTTTTTTTTAGATGTAAAAAGGAAAAAAAAACTTAAAAAAATTTTTTATTTTAAAGTTTTAAATTTTTTCCCTTTTTTTTGACGGGTGTTTTTTTTTTTTTTTAAAAACTTTCCTTTAAAAAAAAGCTAGTGGATGTTTTGTTGAGTCCATGTCATTCTGTGTTGCGTGGCTTGGGCAATACGGGCACTGTACCGCTGGGTGTGTTTACCGGAGCTGTTCAAATATACGACATGGAGACTATGCAAAATTTCATCGTGGTGGCGGACGAAAAAATAGAAAGTGATGCTCTACTTGGATATGACTTTCTCACAAAATTTAAATTTACACTGGATGCAAATGGATTCAAGTTTGCGTTGTTGTCAGCTTGCCCGGAAATAGCTGACATAAATCAGATAAGTATTCAGAATTATGGTTGTGCTGAAAGTAATGTGAATGCTCCTCCGCAGTTTGCACCCAACATTGCCGCTCGCTGAGTCACCTGTTCAGCTACGAGTTGTACCGGATGAGAAAATTAAACCATTTCGTCATCAACCAAGTCGTTATCCTCCAGTCGAAGCAAGTCGACGAATGGTTGAAAGGAGAAATCGTTCGTCCATCTACATCAAGCTTCGCCAGCCGAAGACGGCGAAGAAAAAAGACGGCACAAACAGAATCTGTATGACTATCGTCAGTTAAACAGCATGGTGCTCAAGGATTGTTTTCCTGTTCCAATAATAGAGGATGTACTTGAAAAGCTGCAAGCCGCAAAGGTGTTTGTATCATTGGACTTAGAGAATGGCTATTTTCACGTCCCTGTAGAAGAATCAAGTCGAAAATACACTGCGTTCATCACAAAAGAAGGATTATATCAGTTTAATAGGACGCCGTTCGGATTCAGCAATTCTCCTGCGGCATTTATAAAATTTATAAACCAAATTTTTTAAAGATTTTGTATTACCGGACATTCTACAAATTTATATGGATGATACAATAATATATGGCCAGATGAACAACGAATGTATTGAGAAACTTAAGTTGGTGCTTTCTGAGTCGGCTAAGTTCGGTTTACGTATAAAGTGGAAGAAATGCCATTTTCTTGAACACAAAATCAACTTTTTGGGACACACAGTACAAGATGGAAAGGTTTGGCCTGGCAAAGAGAAAACAGTTGCCGTGAAGCAGTTTGCAGTACCTAAGAATGTTAAAGCAGTCCAATCCTTTTTGGGTCTAACAGGATTCTTTAGATAGTTTGTGAAAGACTTCCATTATTGCACGACCCTTGACTAATCTTTTAAAGAAGGATGCTACTTTTAAGTTGGAGTCCAAGGAATATGCAGCCATTGAAAATCTGAAGAGTGCATTGTGCGACGGCCCAGTTTTAAGGATTTACTGTAGAGGTGCATTCACGGAATTGCACACAGACGCTTCGAATGACGGTTTTGGTGCCACTTTGCTACAATATTTTGAGGATCAATTGCACCCCATATTTTAT
This sequence comes from Zaprionus inermis, assembly GCA_018151445.1. Lineage (NCBI taxonomy): Eukaryota > Metazoa > Arthropoda > Insecta > Diptera > Drosophilidae > Zaprionus > Zaprionus inermis. The sequence continues at coordinate 218 of JAECXD010000064.1, read as the reverse complement.
TGGAGCAAGAAGACTAGTAAAAGTGAATCAGGTCGAAATAGCTACATTTTGGAAGTAAAAGCAGCCTATCTGGCTATGAAAAAGTTTCGGCATTATTTGCTTGGCGTTCCGTTTAAGCTGGTTACGGACAACATAGCTCTCACACAAACCATTCGAAAGAGAGACGTTCTACGGGAGGTAGCAGAATGGATTTTATACATAGCAGACTTCGACTTCAA
>JAECXD010000646.1:0-27172 GCA_018151445.1 Zaprionus inermis | reverse complement strand
GTCGGAGTTGTCTCCTTCTGCCTGTTACAAACATTTTCGGTTGGCACAAAGTTATAATACCCTTATACTCTTCGAGTAGCGGGTATAAAAACCGACATAAGCACATGGCCACAGTGCAATACTACTTCTTGAATATCTTCCTTATTTATCGGCCGATCTTTTTGAAACTTTGCCAACACGCCCGCCTGGTGGTTTTTATCACATGTATAAAAAAAATGATTGCTGTAGAGCTATATTTGCAGCTACAATCATATTGTTCCCAAATTTGGTAGCTCTAGCTCTTATAATAGCTGAGATCTAGCTTTTCACACGGACGGACAGACAGACAGACGGACAGACGGACAGACGGACAGACGGCCAACAGACGGACAGACGGACATGGCTATATCGACTCGGCTGTTCATGCTGATTCAGAATATATATACTTTATGGGGTCGGAGTTGTCTCCTTCTGCCTGTTACAAACATTTTCGGTTGGCACAAAGTTATAATACCCTTATACTCTTCGAGTAGCGGGTATAAAAACCGACATAAGCACATGGCCACAGTGCAATACTACTTCTTGAATATCTTCCTTATTTATCGGCCGATCTTTTTGAAACTTTGCCAACACGCCCGCATGGTGGTTTTTATCACATGTATAAAAAATGATTGCTGTAGAGCTATATTTGCAGCTACAATCGACTTTTTTTCGATTTGTGGGGGCGGATGGAGGCGTGGCGAAAATCCAAAATAAACTTGATCTGCGTGCAGAATTAACACATATTGTTCCCAAATTTGGTAGCTCTAGCTCTTATAATAGCTTAAATCTAGGTTTTCACACGGACGGACAGACAGACAGACGGACAGACGGACAGACGGACAGACGGCCAGACGGACAGACGGACATGGCTATATCGACTCGGCTGTTCATGCTGATTCAGAATATATATACTTTATGGGGTCGGAGTTGTCTCCTTCTGCCTGTTACAAACATTTTCGATTGGCACAAAGTTATAATACCCTTATACTCTTCGAGTAGCGGGTATAAAAACCGACATAAGCACATGGCCACAGTGCAATACTACTTCTTGAATATCTTCCTTATTTATCGGCCGATCTTTTTGAAACTTTGCCAACACGCCCGCATGGTGGTTTTTATCACATGTATAAAAATGATTGCTGTAGAGCTATATTTGCAGCTACAATCGACTTTTTTTCGATTTGTGGGGGCGGATGGAGGCGTGGCGAAAATCCAAAATAAACTTGATCTGCGTGCAGAATTAACACATATTGTTCCCAAATTTGGTAGCTCTAGCTCTTATAATAGCTGAGATCTAGGTTTTCACACGGACGGACAGACAGACAGACGGACAGACGGACAGACGGACAGACGGCCAGACGGACAGACGGACAGACGGACATGGCTATATCGACTCGGCTGTTCATGCTGATTCAGAATATATATACTTTATGGGGTCGGAGTTGTCTCCTTCTGCCTGTTACAAACATTTTCGGTTGGCACAAAGTTATAATACCCTTATACTCTTCGAGTAGCGGGTATAAAAACCGACATAAGCACATGGCCACAGTGCAATACTACTTCTTGAATAGTACACACACAGACGTATGTACAAATCCTGCTGGTGAACCAAAGTGCACAAACATCTAGCAATCGGAATAACCAGAGATATCAAATTACAAAAGCCAAAACGAAATTCTTTGCCACTTACCATAACCAAACACAACAAGCATTTTTTTACCCGCTACTCGTAGAGTAGAAGGGTATTATAGCTTTGTGCCAACCGAAAATGTTTGTAACAGGCAGGAGACATCTCCGACCAAAGTATATATATTGTGAATCAGCATAAACAGCCGAGTCGCTATTGCCATATCCGTCTGTGTCTCTGTCCGTCCGTGTGAAAACCTAGATCTCAACTATTATAAGAGCCAAATTTGGAGACAATATGTTTTAATTCTGCACGCAGATCAAGTTTATTTTGGATTTTTTCCACGCCTCCATCCGCCCCCATAAATCGAAAAAAGTCGATTGTAGCTGCAAATATAGCTCTACAGCAATCATTTTTTATACATGTGATAAATACCACCCTGCGGATCGTGAAGGGCATAGTTCGACCTACAATTAGGAAGAGTTAGTGGTAAGTAATTACGTGTTAATCTACAAGGGACAGAAAAGTGTAGCTGGCTAACCAGGTCAACATTGTCAATGTCACCTTGGATGAGGTTATTAATAAATACTACACCCAGCATGGTTCTACGATTAGCTAGAGAAGGTAAGTTTAGTAGTAGAAGACTACTGCCATAGGAAGGAAGTCTTAAATTTACGTCCCAGTTAAGGCCTCGTAAGGCGAAAATTAAACAATTTTTTTGTACAGATTTAATGCGGTTTTTGTGAGTAGTGTACTGGGGACAGCATACGCATGATCCATATTCCAGAATTGGACGAACAAGTGAGGTGTAGAGGGTCTTTGTTACATAAGGATCGTCAAACTCCATGGACCATCTCTTAATAAAGCCAAGCACACCCATGGCTTTATTGACCATATGGGAAATATGTTCGGAAAACTTTAGTTTTCGGTCCAAACGGACCCCAAGATCATCAACTAGAGTAATTCTTTCTAAGACACAACCACAAAGAGTGTAGGAAACGTACTTTGGACTGGCTCGATAGAATGTCATCAGCTTGCATTTGGAGCTGTTCAGGTTTAAGAAATTTGCACGACAAAAGCCTTACTGAAATCAGTGTATATAACATCAGTTTGAAGATTTTCCTGAAAACCTTTTATAACAAAGGACGTCAGTTCAAGTAAATTTGTCGTAGTTGAGCGACGTTTTATAAATCCGTGCTGAGAAGGCGATATGACGGATCTACAGAAATGTTGCAAGTGAGGAGTTAAAGCATTCTCGAAGAATTTAGTATAGCCGACCATTTAGAGATACCTCTATAATTGTTTGCTTCAGACTTACTGCCCTTCTTAAACAAGGGAATGATAAAAGATTCCTTCCAAATGGATGGAAAGGATGAAGTATCTAAGGACAGCGAAAACAGTTTTAGCAATGGCATACTTAGGGAGTTGGCACAGAACCGAAGTACACAAGCGGGAACACCGTCTGGGCCTGGTGAAAAAACTGGTTTAACCAAGTGAAGATCCTTAACAAGTGAATTCTCGTTTAGAATAGAGGAAATTAATAAAGTAATAATTATGACATTTGTTTTGCAATGTATGTAAAGTACAAAATAAGTTTTTAATATATTTAAGGTCAGTTAGAATCGAAAGAGATAGTCAGCAGCAATAGACACGAGAAATTTGATTTGACATATTCAACTGATTCATTACAATGTGAGACACCACACCACAGGTATGGACGTCTCATTACATCAATCATCCAAGTTCCATCTGCAAGGAAATAAGCGCAAAGCCCAATATCCAATTGGAACTATGTCGAACTCGCAGACAAAACAAAACAGAGACGAAAATAGTGTTGCACGCTGCAAAACGGCGCGTGCCAGCATTTTTTCCGCATTTTGACACTTGTATTTTGGCATTCACAATTAAATTCGTTATTAGCGATTAATTGAGTGGCAGTGAGTGTGAGCTGAAAAAATAAAAATTACATCGTAACGCAATTTTCATTGCGAATAAATATAAATAATTCTATTATTTGGTAAATGTCTAGAGAAAGGGCTCATAGTTAATCGCGATTTGACCTATAAAATGTAAAAAATTCTTCTGAATCCAAATCCGGTGGCGGAGAAGATGTAAGTTAAGTGGTTTAAAAGTTATTAATTAAAAACAAGTGAAAACAAGAAAGCAAGGCTACCTTCGGCTTGCCGAAGGTTTCATACCCTTGCAGTTATACAAAATATAAAATATATTTGGATTGCTGCTGGTTTCTGTGGTATTTATTGAACAATTATAACAGTACAGGAAGTCAAGATTTTTACCTGATTAAGGCTATGAATCAAACACCTGCTTCGAAAAAAAATAATTCTACCTTTTTAATGCTTTTGTACATACCTGGATTTCTTATATACCTAACACAAAATGTTATGAGGAAATGTCTTTGTGTTGTAAAGGATCTGTTGGTCATAAACTATAAATAAATTTGGAAAGTTCTCATTCAAAAATGCGTTTGAATAACAGCTACAGGATTTTTTGTTTAACAGCTACATGTAATAGTACTCAGGTTTCCATAAAATTGCAACATGAACCTTCATTAGGCCGATCGTTGATCGTTATAAGTTATAAAAGTTCGATTTCGAACTTTATTATTAGGGACACACTTAGATTTGGATGTGGTAAGCCTGATAGCTATATCTTGAAATATAACGAAAATCGGCCGATAGGCTCCATGACAGCTATACGATATATCAGTCCGATCTGGCCCATTCCGACTTATTCAAAGAGGGCAGAAATAAGAAGCTTGTGAGCAAAGTTTCATGAAGATAGCTCAATAACTGGGGGACTAATTTGCGTTGCAACAGACACGCGGACTGACTGATTGTTCCTATAACAGCTATAGAATATAAACGTCTGAGATATTTAAATGGAAAAACTAAGGGCGGGTTACTGTATAACATTAAAAAGTATTGATAATGTGCGGTATTTCCAAAAACAAAACAGGTTTGCATACAAAAACCCTGATTTCAGCCGATTGTTCCTATGGCAGCTATATGTTATAGTGGTCCGATTTTGATACAATTTTGACAGCACATTAAGAACGTAATAAGAATAGGATTTGCCAAATTTTGTTGCAATATCTTGAAAAACAACAAAAATCGGCCGATAGCTTCTATGACAGCTATACGATATATCGGTCCGATCTGGCTCGTTCCGACTTATTTACAGCCTACAGCAATAAGAAGCTTGTATGCCAAGTTTCATGAAGATAGCTTAAAAACTGAGAGACTAGTTTGCGTTGCAACAGACGGACGGACGGACTGACGGACGGACAGACGGACATCTACGGACATCGACTCCTCTGGTGATGCTGATTCAGAATATATATACTTTATAGGGTCGGAGATGTCTCCTTAGGTGCGTTGCAAACTTCTGGCTAAAATTAATATACCCTCTGCAAGGGTATAAAAATGCATGGAGCAACACTTTTTACTAATACTACCAAACACTTAACATAAATTCGTGTATACAGAGGTGGTCAAAAGTATTTACACAACGTACTTTTTTTTCAATTGTCAACTTTGATCGCTTATTGCTGCTGCTTTTGTACTCAGAAACGAACATAACGGTATTTGTCGTGCTTCTACATCTATACAGAAGCAAACGAAAGAAGAAGTGGAAAAAATAACTGTTCATGGGCTAAAAATAGAAGCATCGAACTGATGCTTATCTGTTGTCAGAAGTATTTACACACAATTTTTACGCGTCAAAATTATTTACACAATGCAAATTGAAGATTAGTTTTTGATTTGCATTGAGTAAGTGAAGTTCTAGTTGATGTTGATCGCTTAATTGGAACTTAAACTAACTGTTAACAGTTAAGTTAATAGATAAAACTAAGCATTTAATTTGTAAAATGGCAAAAACAAAAGAGGTATCAGTTGAGCATCGAGCCGAGATTGTCACTAAATTTAAGGCTGGTACTTCTGCATCCAAATTAGCTGAGTTGTACAAAATATCACGTAAAACTGTGTACAATTTAGTAAAAAAAAAAGGACACACTGGGAAATTTGGAAAATAAAAAGAGAACTGGCCGAAAAGTTGCATTGAACCCAAGAGACTGCAGACACATTATAGGAGTTGTACTAAGTAATCCCACCATAAGTCCCGTTAAAATTGCCGCAGGTTCGAAAAATTTAATTGGGAAACATATTAGCGATAGTACACTGCGTCGCAGAATGAAGGAAGTTGACATCAACACCTATGTTGTTCGTGCAGTAGTTGATATTACCCCAAGAAACAAGGAAAAACGTCTCGCATTTGCCTTGGAGTATAAAGAGAAGCCGCTCGAATTCTGGTTTGATATTTTATGGACTGATGAAGTTGCGTTTCAGTTTCAGGGATCCTTTAGCAAGCAATTTATGCATCTCCCAAAGCAACTAAAGGGTAATGCCGTCCAGCCAATCAATCGGTTTGGTGGTGGCACGGTGATGTTCTGGGGCTGTTTAAGCTACTATGGATTTGGAGACATGGTACCGATAGAGGGTACACTAAATCAAACAGGATACCTCCATATCTTAAATGACCACGTATTCACCTCAGGAAATAGACTGTTCTCCACGAATTACTGGATCTTGCAGCAGGACAATGCTCCATGCCACAAGGGCCGAGTACCAACCAAGTTCTTGAAAGACATAAATCAGGCGGTACTTCCATGGCCCGCACAAAGCCCCGATCTGAACATTATCGAAAATGTCTGGGCTTATGTTAAGAGTCAGAGGACATTTGAAAGAGATCGCCAGCGCGATAAAACTATAGCCGAAATTACGGAAATTTGGTCCAAATTACCTATTGAGTTTGCGCACAACTTGGTCCGGTCAATACCAGCAAGGCTCCAAGCAGTCATTGATGCCAAAGGCGGAGTAACCAGATATTAGTTGGCTTAACATATTCACATATTAAAATAATATAAAATATTTCGTTTAAATTCAATAAAAAACGCAAAAATCAATTAAAAAAGCTGTGTGTAAATAATTTTGACGCGTAAAAATTGTGTGTAAATACTTCTGACAACAGACAAGCATCAGTTCGATGCTTCTATTTTTAGCCCATGAACAGTTATTTTTTCCACTTCTTTTTTCGTTTGCTTCTGTATAGATGTAGAAGCACAACAAATACCGTTATGTTCGTTTCTGAGTACAAAAGCAGCAGCAATAAGCGATCAAAGTTGACAATTGAAAAAAAAGTACGTTGTGTAAATACTTTTGACCACCTCTGTATGTTTGCACACACATGCAACACTCTTTACCAATTTACCCAACACTCGGCATGAATCGTGTGTGTTTGCACACAAATGCGGGCAATTTTAGCAATTCAAAAAATATGTTAATAAAATAACGGGCCGCTGGCAAACAAATTTAAAAAAACAAAGAAAAAAAGAAAATCACGACCGCAGGCAAAAAATTTTTTGAAAAATAAATCGCGCGTTTTAAAACAGACCATTCACTTTTCATTAGAAAAGTTCCTTATTCTTGCGAATTAATAACGAAAGAGTCGATCATTTATTGTTGGCTGCTTTCTGTTGTCTTCCAGTCAGCAGATTTTCATTATTCATTTAATGTTTTCCATTTTGTTTTTCAATTTTTAAAATTGTCAAGGTAAATTTAAAACTTTATTATTCATCATTCATCAAAATAAGAATATTTTCTTAAAATTTAAAGACAAAAATGGATAGTAATAACTGCAAAGGATGTATCCAAACTCTGCAATCCTTTTTAAAATTGAACACCAAGGAAAAAACAATTTTCCTTCAAGAGCATGGAGTTTTAGAAAGACAACATAATTGCCCCAACTGCCAAAAGCCTTGCACGCTTAGTGCTAATCAGCAATGGAGGTGCCAGAAGGGAGAATTTGTCATGAAAAGTCACAAAAATAAATATGTCCGGTGTAATTACAAATTGAGTTTAAGAATCGGGAACTTTTTTGAGACATCCAGACTTCCGATCGAAGAAATAACTGACTTTGTTGCATATTCATTAGTATTGGACAGACCACTACAAACATTTTTGGAAAGGGAATTAAATTGGGCACACCAAACCGTAGTTGACTGGCAGAGTTTTTATAGGGAAGATAAAACGAAAGTATGACCGCGGGCGGATTATAGAGGGGCAGTGGCTGTTTGGGGGAATTGAATGAAATTCAAAGCAAATGTTTGTTTTACCGGTCAAAAATAGAGCAAAGGAGACTTTCATAGAAATTATAAAGGAACATATTCTCCCAGGCACCACCATAATTACAGATTGTTGGAAGGCATATCATGACCTAAACCAACATGATTGTAATCATTTAACAGTTAATCATAGCGTTAATTTCGTGGATCCTCAGACTGGGGCTCAACCTAAAACATAGAGCGCACTTGGAGGGAAGTTAAGGGAAAGATACCCAAATATGGCTGTAAAGAGAGGAACATTTTCCTGGATATTTGGCCGAATTTGCCTTCCGGCACAAATATCACACAGAACGGCTACACCAATATTTTTTGGCCATGGGAAAATTATATAACCCAAAAATGATTAATAAAATCTAAATTAAAATTGAAATTAACGCAGTGCCACCTAGTGAGCAATTTTGTCTTTTTGGCTGTAACTTTGACTGGCTCGCATGTGTGTGGAAACACATAAACGAATTTATGTAAAATGTTTTGTAGTATTAGTAAAAAGTGTTGCTCCATGCATTTTTTATCACTTGTTTTTAATTAATAACTTTTAAACTTACGTCTTCTCCGCCACCGGATTTGGATTCAGAAGAATTTTTTACATTTTATAGGTCAAATCGCGAATATTTTACGTCGCGATTAACTATGAGCCCTTTCTCTAGACATTTAGACATTTTAGACATTTGTTAAGCGTTTCGACAATTTTTTATGTATGTATGTAAGCAAGCCACTAAGTAAATAGTTGTTGAATAAGAGCACAAAATAAGAGTGTGTGATAGCGTGTGTTGTTGTTGCTTAGATAGTGTTTGTATGTACGCATGCCTCAGTAATAAGATTTAAATACATACATATATACTGCAATAAGTATATTTCAGTACATATATGTAATTGCAAGTTTATGTATATGCAAATGTACACTTGCAGTTAGTGTATTTTCAAGTGTATATACATAAATTGTATTTTTATATTTTGTCTTTTAAGCATAGGGACTAGCGTGTGTGTGTGGTGTAGATGCAATTATTTCATTTATTTTATATTAATATGAATCTTTATATTATATATGTGTATTATTAATTAATAAACAAACAAAATTATAATATAATTTTAACATATTTTGTATAATGCCTCGTCTCAGTAGACAGTCTGTTTCTCAAAGGTTTCTCAATTGATAAACAGATCAGATAGGGAAAATATTGAATAAGTGCAGGAAGAAAGGGAAAGAAATTTGAATTCCCAGAGACATCGCAGAGCAGACTAAGAGTATAGGGAAGAAGAACAGATTAGTAATAGTCAGCGGCACTCAATAAGAACACGCTCCACGGGAATTCGAGAGAGCGAGCAACTATTTAATTCGGTAAATAGAAGCGAGATACGGACAGATAGAGAACTTCGACAGGTGGAGCAGGAAGCTGATACTCTGCGGAGATCAATACATAGACAGGATGTGGAGTACAGAACGAAAGAGCGAATCAGGGACTCCGAAATTAGGAGGCAGCGACGAACTGACACAAATTTTAGGCAGCCTGAGCAGCAGGCTGATAGATTACGCAGGTCGAACCGTAGGCAAAATTTAGAATATAGGACAGTGGAACAAATTGAAAATTCTCGTCGCAGGAGACAACGACGCACGGATATAAATATTAGGCAGAATGAACGGGATAATGACAGAATGCCCAGACGCAGACGAAGACTTGACTTACAGTACAGGACTAACGAACAACGACGAAACACGGCACATCGTTAAGTTAGGCGTACAAATGTTGAGCGCCGAATATTAGAGCGAGAATTAGATATCTTACAATCTTACTCGAAGGAATGCAGAAATTTTCCTCATTGAAAGTCAGTATTCTTCCTCTGACGATTTTCTTACGTTTTGCAAAACATGCTGCCGTATTATTAGATCTAGTATTAAGCCGAAATCTTTCATTTTATATGGATTAGATTTCCCAGATTTGCCAGAATGCATTAAAAGCCTTACACCATTAGAGGAACGCCTTATTTCTCCTCGCCTATCATTTATGATTATAAAGTCGTTAGGTCATGAGCGTCAAAGCGCAATCAAAGGAGCTTTTGTCAATGTTCCAATTCCGATAAGCAATATCGTGACTTCCCTCCCACGAGCTTTTCATGAGGCCGAGGTCGTTCAGCTCCACCTCAAACATAGAATGCAATATAGCCATGACTTCATGGTCGAAACGATTTGACCTCTTAAAATTGCTGAAGCAATAAGGTATTTAGTAAATACTGAACTTTATAGGAAGCATAGTGTAGTCGTTAACGAACAGTGGTTGTCATCTTATACAACCAAGACTGTTCCATTCATAGCATCTCAAGCAGACGCAGAAGTAGTGGAGGTTTTGTGATGTTGAGATAGCGGAGCTCAATCCTGGGGGTCAAGAAATGCTGCTTGAGAATAATCAGGAAGATAGTGCTGCCATGCAGAGAATCACCCTTGCTCCTGGCGAAGGCCAAGACCCCTAGACATGATTCTCGATTCTGACTCGGAAGAGTTAGCATTTCCTACCATATATGCTGGCAGGAAAAGACCTTCTCTTACATTTTCTAAAATTTTAATATCTGAGCTCCGATAAGAGAGTCTGTAGGATAGAAACTCTTATTCAACTATAAGAAGTTGGAGCTCATTCAAATTCGTAATAATACAACAGCGCTTCACGTCATATTACAGCGGCTAACGTTCTCAATGAGGAGTATTTAAATGGAATAATTCTCCATGATGAAGGTTATAATGTCCTAAAAAGTATTTACACGTCTCCTGCTCAATGGGAAGCTGAAAAGAAAAAGGTTATGGCAATGATGCGACAGTTTAATCTGCCTACCTTTTTCATTACTTTGTCGGCTGCTGAGACAAGATGGATGGAATTGTTAGAACATTTAAAGGAAATCGTAGATAGACAACAAGTCACAGAAGAAGATGTTTCAAATTTTAGTTTTAGAGAAAAGGCGAGATTAATTAGGTCAGATCCTGTAACTTGTGCTAGGTATTTCGAGCATCGTGCTCGTGAACTTTTAAAACTATTTTGGAAGCAAGGGGCTGTTTTTGGAAATCATCCCGTTATTAACTACTACTGGCGAGTTGAGTTCCAACAACTGAAAGATGCCCCTTCGGTGGATTTTGAAATTGAAGCGACTATTACTTCCGTGATAGCGTTTATTGATCAATTTATTACCACTAATTCCACCAATACTGAGTTGGCTCAGTTCATTGAGTATCAGAAGCACAATCACGGACATTCGTGTAGGCGTGAAGTGAGAGGTAACTCTATTTGGCGCTTCGGTATTCCATATTTTCCCATGCCATTCTCTTCATCGCGAGAATTTAAAGAAAATTCAAGCTTCTTTAAACACCTCTTTTAACACTGAAACTATCCAAAATCTTAGTGTCTTTGAAAATTTTCTTTCACATGATCAAGTGAGCCTCAGCTACGACGATTATTATTTATTAGCTATAAGGTCTGGCTTTAAAAAGCCGCAAATTTTCCTAAAGAGGACATTTGCAGCCATTAATGTAAACGCCTATAATAAACACATTCTTTCCATGCAAAGAGCCAATATGGACATTCAGTTCATATTGGATGCTTATGCCTGCTGTAGTTATATTATTAATTATATTAACAAATCCCAAAGGGGGATTTCGAAACTGATGCGTGAAGCTGTGAATGAGATTCACGATCGAAATTTTAGCATCAGGCAAAAACTACAGCACATTGGTCATACATTTATTTGCGGTACAGAGATTTCTGCTCAGGAAGCCGCTTACTGTTGTTTAGGTATGCGTTTGTCTGAGACTAGCAACGCCGAAGTCTACATTAATACATCCCGACCAGAGCACAGAGTTTGAATGCTCAAGCCTTAACAAGAGTTGGAAATTATGGATCAGGATTAACCTGACATATATATTTTGGGGTTGCTGGATCATTACATTCAGTGCCCAGATAGTATCGAAGGCCTGTGTTTAGCCGATTTTGCTGCAAACTACAATTTTTTTAAAACTTGTAGGGCAACTCGCCAAGGTTCCGATAACGAGAACGACGGAGAAAACGTGGTCCTAGACAGAATGTTTTATCCTCTTTACGATAGCAGTGGTTTTATTAGGGGAAGGACCAAGTCGGCCATTATTAGATTTAGGAAGTTCAATCTGAATGCCGACAGAGCGAACTATTTTAGGGAATTACTAATGTTATATTTTCCGTGGACAGATGAACATGTAGAATTATTTCAGGTGAATTGTGAAGAAATTTATGCATCGAATGTGGCATCAATTAGCTTAAATAATAAACAGTATAATGTTTTAGAAGATTTAGAAGACGTGCTTAACAAAACACAGAAGAAGAAAATCAGAAAATCAGCTTAGACAGTTCAGGGCCTTAGCAATCCCTGAAATAAGTTCCCAAATTAATGTTTTGAACTTAAATGCCACTACGGATAACACTGAGAATTCAGAAAATTCCATCCGAATTATTAAGCTTCCGCCAATAATATCGCCACAAGACTTAGCTAGCATAGTAAGATCTTTAAATATAAAACAAAAAACCCATGTTTTGCATAATGCAAAACAAAATATATTTTATGAGTTTGTAGGTGGCGGAGCAGGTGTTAAAAAAGTAGGTTAATATCAGCAATAATTTTAGTCCCTTTCACAGCTTTATAATAGTTGGCCAGGATGTGACCCCACGACTGCTAAAATCATGTTATGTGCGCCCACAGGAAAAGCAGCTTTTGGAATAGAAGGTTCTACGCTCCATTCCATGTTTTCGCTTTCAGTTAATCAGTCGAAGTCCTCCATTAAAGATTTAGGAGCAGATCTTTTGAGCACCCTACGCGCGAAATTCATAGATCTCAAGATTTTAATTATTGACAAAATATCTATGATCGGTGCCAAAATGTTATCTCATTTAGACGCACGTCTCAAACAAATTTTCAATAACAGAGAAACTTTATTTGGAGGAATTTCTGTGATCGTTTTCGGTGATCTCAGGCAACTATGCCCAGTTGGAGATCGTTGGATTTTCCAATCCACTACATCGTCGTATGACCCATACAGTGCTATATTTGGGTCGTCTCTTTGGGATCGTTTTAGGTTTGAGCTCACAAAGATAATGCGGCAACGAGACGTTCAAGCTTTTGTTCTAGCGCTAAATAACATGGCATCCGGTCAAATGACAGAGGAAGATATAGGTTATACCAAATGAAGCCCTCCATTTGTTTTTGAGGGATGAGGATACCAATACTTTTAACTAAATTTAATTTAACCAAATTAAATTCGATCCATACTGATCAATTTATTTTATCAGCTCTTGACTCAGTTAAAGCTGCGCATCTCAATTTGGAAGCTAAGAACAAGTGTTTGGAATCTGTAAAGAATTTAAAAAACATCTCAAACACAAGGGCTTTGTACAACCCTTATTTTGAAAACCACTGCAAAGTACATGATGACGGTCAATATAGATACTGCCGATGGTCTCGTCAATGGAGCTTCAGGAATTCTAATGGAGTTTGGTTTCAATCCAGTCAACTCGCCACATGTCCTTTGGATACAATTTTTAGATGAGAGTGTAGATATAAATGCTCGAGCAAAATACACTCATCGAAGTGAGCCTTCTTGGACCCCAATTCTGAAAACTGTAAGAAGTTTTCAATATCATTCAAACGAGCAAGTAACAATTGACCTCAGACAATTTCCAGTTATACCTGCAGATGGTATAACAATTCATAAAAGTCAGGGAGCTACATACGCCAATGTGGTGGTCCACACGTCTCCAGGAATGTAACGAGAAGCATTGTATGTAGCTTGTAGTAGAGCCACAAGACCAGCTGGCCTATTTATTGTTGGGCAATTTGTCCTCCCCAGATCTGATCGTAACTCAGTAGTAGAAAAAGAGCTTCACAATCTGCGCACCAAATTCCAATTTTAACTGTCTCTTTGACACTACTACAGTCAATGCTTTGTTTCACAACACACAAAGCATTCACTGCCACTTTTCTGGCATTTGCTCCAATCAGTTAATGCTTTTACCTTCTATCTTATGCTTCGTTGAGGCTTCCACATACTCAAACGAAGTATGTATATGATATACCTGGCTTTCGAACCACCGTGCGTCTCGACTGCCAACCTATTTCTATTGATGCTCGTTCAAAGAGAGACATTCTTATTTTCGCGAAAAATGAAATTTTTGAGAATGTCAGTCTCTGTTCAAGTAGACAAAACTATTGAGACCCAAATAATTTAGGTTCCACAATGTTCGAGTATGGAGTATTCAAATATAAATCTTTAGGTTTTTGGAAAATTTATGGAAGTCCAAAGTGCTATTCAGTGCTAAAGTTTGAAGCTGAGTTTGATGATTTATTTCAGAGATTTTCATTTTTAGGCTGTGTCTGAGATCTCTTTCAGGATGTAGTAGAAGGCTTTTCGAATTTTTAGGTAGAAGCGGTTATAGGTCTTTGTTAGATTTGAACACGTCTACAACCAAAAGTGACACACATATTGATTGGGCGTATTCAAATATTAGGAATGACAGGGCAACAGCACGCACTTATGAAACAGTTTACAGTTAGCGTAGATCACAGCTTATCGTAGGTTTCCAATTTTGTTATAGTATTATTTGTTTGAAATATCATTATTATTGTTTAATTTACTTAAAATGGTATTACTATTTAATTTAAATTTTATTTTTTGTATTTGTAGCTCGTACATATATTAGGTTAGGTTAAGTAAGTCTATCGCCGCCGGCTTCGGAGTTTACCAACATTTTTGGGGAACAGTGATGATTCTTTCATGAAGCACAAGTCGACTCGTAGGTCTCCAAAGCTTAACTTTGGAATAAGAATAAGAATATATATATATATATATGTCGGAGCATAATTTTGCATGTGTTAGTGTATGGGTATTCTGGTAGTGTATTTCATCATAATGGAAATATTGCATCAGCCTCTATTTGCGCAGTTATTGGTTACCTGTAGTTGTAGTTCTGAGAAGAAACGATTTAGCGCGGCGCCAGCGTGTTGTCGCTGACGCCGAGTGTGGTTCGATGGTAAGCACGTAGAAGAAGTGTGCGACACAAGGCAGTTGTGCGTAGTACTTCAGTGCGATCGAAACTCACTGCGCTAGCATTATGGCGAATAACAACGAAACTCCAACATCAGAAGTGGGATCGGGCTCGCTACCTGATATGTCTAGTGAACCATGGCGGATTTTAATGGAAATGCAAAATAAAAACTTTATTGATCTTGTTAAAGCCTTACAAACAACGGCATCCGATAAAAAAAAAACAAAAATACGGTGGTGCTTCCGAAGTTCAATGCAGACGTTGTTGGCGCCGACGAGTCGGCGTGGTGCTCTATAGTGAATATAATTCTAACGGAAAATGAAATAAAAGGCATCGCGTTGGTGATGGCTTTGAGTGCAGCTATGGAAGGTAGTGCATCTCAGTGGCTTTCCCAAATATGTTACCCTGACATCACTTGGGTAGAGCCCAAAGGAGAGATGTTTCATCGTGGAGAGAAATTTTCGATTATTTTCGACTCCGGAGCTGAGTGTTCATTGATCAAACAAAAGATAAGTGTAAAACTTTTTGGTAAAAGAATTAATAACGTAGTGACGCTGAAAGGTATTGGCAATGACAGCATTTGTAGTACATTGCAGATACTTAGCAACGTCAATATTAACAACCATTGTATTGAAATATTGTTCCATGTTGTGGACAATGAGCATTTAAATAATGATATTATAATTCGTCGGGAAGTACTGTCTCCTGGATTCAATGTTATAATATCACCGGGAAAATTTGAAATAGTTAAATCTAAAATTGTAAAATATTGTTCAAATGATGAGACAATTTTTGAGTTAAATACTGATCTTGTTGGTGAAGATAAAGATCTATTAAAAAGTATAATGGAAAAATATTCAAAACATTTTATTAATGGAATTCCTTCATCAAGAGTTATTTCTGGTGAAATGAAAATAAGATTGATAGATGCAAGGAAAACTGTATATAGAAGACCATATAGACTTAGCCCAGATGAAAGAGATTTGGTGCGTGATATGGTTAAAGAATTATTGGAATGCAAGGTTATAAAGACAAGTTGCTCACCTTTAGCAAGTCCCATAACGTTGGTTAACAAGAAAAATGGCTGCAAGCGTTTGTGTGTTGATTACAGTGAATTGAATTTTAATACAGTTAAAAATAGATACCCTTTGCCTCTTATTTCAGACCAGATAGCCAGACTTCAGGGATCTAAATATTTTACATGCTTAGATATGGCAAGCGGATATTACCAGATTCCCTTGCATGAAGATTCAGTAGAGTGTACAGAATTTATGACTCCGGATGGACAATATGAATTTTTAGCAAGACTAGTAGTCGCTCTTGGCAGGATGCGTTAGGAGAGGTTCAGTTAGCTTTAAGCTGTACAGTTAGTCGAGTGACAAAGGCAAGTCCCTTAGAACTGTTTATTGGAAAAGTTGCTCGCCCATTGGGGTTACTTCCACCTTGTGAAATGGAAGAAGAGATTGATTTGCAAAAAGCAAGATCACAGGCAGCTCAAAATATTTCCGCTGCAGCGATATATAATAAAGCATATTTTGATAAAAACAAAGCAAAAGTTATCAGACACAAAGTTGGTGATTTTGTATTATTGAAAAACGAGGAGAGGCATCAAACAAAGTTAAGTCCAAAGTTTAGAGGACCGTTTCAGATAACTCAGTTGTTAGATGGAGATAGATATATGCTCAGGTCATTGACTAACATTAGAAGTTATAAATACGCGCATGATATAAGAAGAATGCCAGATGGGTATGTACCAAATGAATTAGAAGATTGTGACCAAGAATCAGGTGAAACGAGTGAAGTGGAAGCTGTTGCAAGAGACAGTAGTGAGGCTGTTGAAGGAGCCAGTAATGAAATTATTGAAAAGGAAACTGTTGAAAGAGACAGTGATAAGGAAATGGAAAAGAAAGCTGTTGAAAGAGACAGTAATGAAATGATTAGAATATAAGCTTTAGCAAGTGACACTGCGGAGGCCTGAAGGGCTTATAATGAAATTTATAATAATAATGTAAGCACAAGTGCAAAACAATTGTTTTGATCATGGCGTGTGGCGCATTAGATATTGTAATGAAATGATGAATGAATTATGTTAAAAAGTTTTGTATTACTCTAAGAATGATATTGAAATGTGAAATTTAATTTGTTAATGTAAGTGCAATTTGAAAATGGTTTTGTTGTATTAAAGAACAAGAAAGCAAGGCTACCTTCGGCTTGCCGAAGGTTTCATACCCTTGCAGTTATACAAAATATAAAATATATTTGGATTGCTGCTGGTTTCTGTGGTATTTATTGAACAATTATAACAATACAGGAAGTCAAGATTTTTACCTGATTAAGGCTATGAATTAAACACCTGCTTCGAAAAAAAATAATTCTACCTTTTTAATGCTTTTGTATATACCTGAATTTCTTATATACTTAACACAAAATGTTATGAGGAAATGTCTTTGTAAAGGATCTGTTGGTCATAAATTCTAAATTTGGAAAGTTTTCATTCAAAAATGCGTTTGAATAACAGCTTCATGATTTTTTGTTTAACAGCTACATGTAATAGTACTCAGATTTCTATAAAATTGCAACATGAACCTTCAATAGGCCGATCGTTGATCGTTATAAGTTATAAAAGTTCGATTTCGAACTTTATTATTAGGGACACACTTAGATTTGGATGTGGTAAGCCTGATAGCTATATCTTGAAATATAACGAAAATCGGCCGATGGGCTTCATGACAGCTATACGATATATCAGTCCGATCTGGCCCGTTCCGACTTATTAAAAGAGGGCAGAAATAAGAAGCTTGGGAGAAAAGTTTCATGAAGATAGCTCAATTATAAGGGGGGGGACTAATTTGAGTTGCAACAGACAGACGGACTGACTGATTTGCCAAATCTTGTTGCAATATCTTGAAAAACAACAAAAATCGGCCGATAGCTTCTATGACAGCTATACGATATATCGGTCCGATCTGGCTCGTTCCGACTTATTTACAGCCTACAGCAATAATAAGCTTGTGTGCCAAGTTTCATGAAGATAGCTCAAAAACTGAGAGACTAGTTTGCGTTGCAACAGACGGACGGACGGACGGACAGACGGACATCCATTTTTCGACTCCTCTGGTGATGCTGATTCAGAATATATATACTTTATAGGGTCGGAGATGTCTCCTAAGGTGCGTTGCAAACTTCTGGCTAAAATTAATATACCCTCTGCAAGGGTATAAAAAGCATTATGATAATATTTCACGAGGTCGTGTAATGGTCAGGATGGCCGTGTCGGAGCATAATTTTGCATGTGTTAGTGTATGGGTATTCTGGTAGTGTATTTCATCATAATGGAAATATTGCATCAGCCTCTATTTGCGCAGTTATTGGTTGCCTGTAGTTTGTAGTTCTGGGAAGAACCGATTTAGCGCGGCGCCAGCGTGTTGTCGCTGACGCCGAGTGTGGTTCGATGGTAAGCACGTAGAAGAAGTGTGCGACACAAGGCAGTTGTGCGTAGTACTTCAGTGCGATCGAAACTCACTGCGCTAGCATTATGGCGAATAACAACGAAACTCCAACATATATATATATATATGTGGGAAATCAGTATTTACATAGCTGTAAGAAACAAAAACTAACATAGAATTAACAGCGAACTACGTCAAAGGAGCGAATGAACTAGGAGTTAGTGAGCTAGTGAGCGAGCGGAGTAAAATAAGCAGAGTAAGAGTTGATAATTGAGTGCGTACAGACGCGTGAGATCGCAAAGAAATAAGTCGAAAACAAGTGAACCAAACAATTAAAATGAATGTTAAAATATAAACTAAATTTGATTTGTACGAACAATATTGAATAAACGTTATCTACATTACTTTCTATGCATATAATAATGACAATGGACCAAGAGTGTTTTATTTAAAACGAACGAAGCAAACCGACTCCTATGGATTGGAGGCTAGTCCGGGGTTTGCAAATTATCTATATATATATATATATATATATATAATGGCCTCCCCGTGGTCTTTCCTGGATCTCAATTTAACCCTTTATCCGGTGGGGATGCATATATATTTTTCAATAAACACCACGCAAGTGATAAGATTTTATTTAATGTAGATCTGTAACATGCATTTCACGCATTTAATGGTCTGGCACACTCTACTGTATGTTGTGCGAAACACATGCTCACTTTCCCACCAATTTTGTGAGAAAGCGAAGTAAAGTTTGCTGCAGGCATTGAAATTTACGTTGTTATTAAAGTGAAGGTTATTTGATTTAAAAAACTAGGTAATGTAATCTATTTTTCATGTTTTATCGAGTTATGTTTCTTATTGTATTTTATCCGTGAATTGTGAATATTGTTGTGTTGTAGGTATGCATCAAAATACATTTCTGAGTACAATTTTTCTTCCTCATTCTTGATGCAGCTATGCAACACACATTTGGATATCGAGGATGAGCTTGACTTTTCTGCTGATGAGGAAAGCAATTATTCTCCAGATGAGGAAGATTTGGATACCACAGGAAACGAAGACATCGGTGAACGTCAAGGTGAACTACAAGGTGAACGTCGTAGAGATTTGAATATCGTTAGCTCTGACACCTTAAATGAAAATGGCTCCAGCCAAATCAATATGAAAAGGAATCTGCTGTGGAGGAAACGGAGTTTGATCTTCAGTGAGAAGCATCTGCAGCTGCTTGCAAGTACTGCATTGCCTCCAGAACATGATGGAACTTTCGAGCCCTATACAGTTTTTCATATATCTGTTTCCGAATCATTTGCAATGAGACGAACATTTATATTCGTCAAAAGAATTTAAACTCAAATATTCATTTCAACTCTGTGGATATACGCCAATTTGTTGGAATTTCATTATGCATGTCCATTTCACGCCTTCCAAGAAGTGACCAATACTGGTCTGAAAGTATTGGAATACCAGCCATCAGAAATATTATGTCCCAAAAAACTTTTGAAACAATCAAACGTTCCATTCATTTCAACAACAACGATAATAATCTGCCAACCTCGGATCCCCGCCACGATCGACTTTTTAAAATACGGCCCCTTCTTGACCAATTAAATAATACTTTTTCTAAAGTACCTAAGGAGCAGTTTCTATGCGTCGATGAACAGATTTGCTCTTCAAAAGCTCGATGTTATTTAAAGCGGTACAATCCCAACAAGCCTCATAAAAGGGGATTTAAAGTATATGTCCTAAGAGGAATTTCTGGTTTCTGCTACAAGTTTGAGATAGACTCTGGTAAAGAAAATGTTCAAATCTCTAACGAGCCAGATTTGGGTGCAGCATCGAATTATGTAGTAAGATTGGCTAGACATCAAAATTTTCGCCTTTACTTCGACAACCATTTCAACTCATTGCCTCTTTTAAAGTACTTGGCGGAAGGTGGAATCCTAGCTTTGGGTACCATACTGAGAAACAGAATTCCGAATTTTAAAACAATTGACATCGGGCATAGTTCCCAATGACACGCGTCGGTACAATAAAGCCCAAAAACAATATGTTGAAATTGATCGTCCATTTGCAGTAGCGCAGTATAACAGCTATATGGGTGGTGTTGATTTGATCGATAGTATAATCGGCAGATACAAAATTTTATTGAGAAGTAAACGTTGGAATGTCAGAATTTTTACCATTTACTGGACTTGACAGTCAGTAAAGCTTGGCTATTGTACAAAAGGGTTCAAAAAGCAAACGGATATTCTGGAAAAATGTTGGGATCATCCGATTTTCGACTTAGCATTGCAGAAGTGCTAACAAAACTGGAAACTAAAAGTAAATTGGGAAAACACCGCTTTATGATTGAAAATGAGTTAGAACAAAAAAAGCTGAGAGGTCCAACCCAGCGTGTTCCAAACCAAATGGTACGGCAGGATCAGCTTTAACAAAAGAAACAATTGTTTTAAAGATTTCCATTTAAATTCATTTGTTATAATTACATGGAAACATTTGCACTTATTTCCTTTGAATTTGTATTAGTTTTTTTTAATTTTTCATATGAAAAACCTATAGTTAAAATCAGTTAAATAATAATAATCCCATATAAGTTATTTTGGATACAACTTTCTGTTTAAACTATGTTGAAATATCAACTTTCAAAATATACAGTGGCTCACAGCTTAATTGAACCACTGCCTTGTTAAAACTTTTAACAAGCTTTAAAAAAACAAAAGAACAAAGATATAAGCAAAATGTAAATGCAGTTTGTTAGATAAGGCTTATAAATAATATATTTTTTATTCAATTATTTTTTAATACTTATAAAGTAATTTTTTTTAAACAAAATATGAAAAAATTAACAAAACGAATGCCACAGCTTATTTGAACCAATGTGATTCGGCATGTGCAGAGATCCCGTATCTCAATGTAACGGTTCTTTTTTGTGTCTATGCTTTAGTCAACATATTCGTTGTGACTG
Organism: Zaprionus inermis; assembly: GCA_018151445.1. Taxonomy (NCBI): domain Eukaryota; kingdom Metazoa; phylum Arthropoda; class Insecta; order Diptera; family Drosophilidae; genus Zaprionus; species Zaprionus inermis. The sequence continues at coordinate 5,853 of JAECXD010000646.1, read as the reverse complement.
GAATTTGATTTTTGCTAAATTTTGTAACAAATCAGGTCATCAGTATTAATTGTAAACGATGGGACCTCGGACAACAATTGAACAGCGGGAGATCGTCATTACTCATTTTAAAAATGGACACTCCCGACGGAAAATTGCTGAAATGGTTTGCCTAAGTGACTCCACGGTGCAACACATTATTACTAGATTTGTTCGCGAAAATAGAACCCATGATAAGGGCAGAAAAGCGCCAAACAAAATTTTCAATCCAACGGATGAGCGATATATTGTGAGGAAAATCCGGGAAAATCCGAAATTATCAGCTCCAAAAATCGCCAATGAAGTGGAAGCAGAGTTAGGAAAGTCTTGCCATCCGGAAACAATTCGGCGTGTTTTACGAGAGCATGACTTTAATGGCAGAATTGCTCGAAAGAAACCCTTCATAAGTGCGAAAAATCAGAAATGCCGATTGAAATTTGCTGTTGACCACTTGAACATGGATTCTGGCTTCTGGGACTCTGTTATTTTCGCTGACGAGTCCAAGTTTAATATTTTTGGCTCAGATGGAGCATCATATGTTTGGCGTAAGCCCAATTCTGAGCTCCAGTTAAAAAATTTGAAGGGCACAGTTAAACATGGTGGAGGTAGTGTTATGGTTTGGGCCTGTATGTCGGCAGCGGGCGTTGGAAAATTGCAGTTTGTTGAATCAATAATGAATAAATTCCAGTACCTAGACATACTAAAAAACAGTTTGGTCCAAAGTGCGGAGAAACTGGGAATAAAAGAAAATTTTCGATTTTACCAGGACAATGATCCAAAGCACAAGTCGGGCATTGTGCAGACATGGCTCATCTGGAATTGTCCCCATGTCATGCAACCACCGGCTCAGTCGCCTGACATAAACGTGATTGAGAACTTGTGGGCAATATTGGACAGCAACGTTCGGAAACGACCAATCCATAACAAAAATGACCTTAAAGTGGCTCTCGTTGAGGAATGGGAGAAAATAACCCCAGACGTGACCCAAAAACTGGTGGATTCTATCCCGAAGAGGCTCAAAATGATTGCTGATAATAAGGGTGGTCATACAAAATATTAGTATTTAGTTTGTTAATGTTTAATATAATTTGAAAGAGAAACACATTGACTGGTTCAAATAAGCTGTGGCATTCGTTTTGTTAATTTTTTTCATATTTTGTTTAAAAAAAATTACTTTATAAGTATTAAAAAATAATTGAATAAAAAATATATTATTTATAAGCCTTATCTAACAAACTGCATTTACATTTTGCTTATATCTTTGTTCTTTTGTTTTTTAAAGCTTGTTAAAGTTTTAACAAGGCAGTGGTTCAATTAAGCTGTGAGCCACTGTATATTTGTTGAATTTTCTGGATATATTTAGATTTTTTTCCCCGACAACGTATTTGATGCATATGTGCAACAAATATATATTCTTCAATAAATCGGCTAAAAATCAAAATCTTGAAAAACGAAAAAGAATTGTATTTTTTTATTTTCGAATATCTATCGAATAAAAAACCGCATCAAAATCCGTTTTCATGCCGGGTAGAGGGTTAATTAATTAAACATTTTATTTTTATAAAATTCAGTTAATTTTTTAAGTCGGTGAATAATGTATATCATATTAAAATCTTAAAACTAAAATTTTTAAATAAATTATGAAAGCATGATAATATTTATATATTATATTTATAATTGTAATGCTGCATCAGCCTTTACGCAAGATGTGATTGGTTATTTTGCATTTGTAGTTTAGAAAGGGCATTAATTCACGACTATTTATAACTACCATTTAATAAACTGATCATTTATAACTGAGCATTTAATTTACTGACTACCTCTAACTCGCGCACATAATAACTCTCAATGAATTTTCTTTATATTCTCTCTACATATTAATACATAATGCTGCCGCTTCTTTGCTGGCTTCGCCAATGAATTTTCTTTATATTCTCTCTACATATTAATACATAATGCTGCCGCTTCTTTGCTGGCTTCGCCAAGCAGCTAAGGCTAAGAACAACTCTGTATAATATTTTAAGAAAGAGTTCAAGATAAGAGGTGAAGAAAGCAAGTTAAATAAAATGAGAATAAACTAAACTGATTAAACACGACTACTTCTTGACTGGATAATTACAGCCAGTAAATGGATGTAGGGACCCATCCGTTATACAACGATTCAAAGGGTGATAAAGAAAGCTGAACCTTTGGTAATTGTCTAAAAGACAGGCGATTCCGAGAATGCACTTTGGAAATTTTTTTTGCAAATCTATTTTGATCTCCATGAAAAAATTAAGTATTTTAGGAGTTATAATCAAAAGAAATTTGCAAAACTCACTGTTCCGTGAGACTGTTTTGCCCATCGAAATTTTCGGAAAAGCCCATCTTCTAGACATTAACCTAAATTTTAATAGTTACGCGGTCAAAAGAGGTGCATAGGAAATTTCTTCATCAAAAAAGAGCGCGTGCCAACACAATAACGTTCCGTTCGAAGTCATCGTTGTTCGTAAGGCTTTTGGCGCATAAGAACAAAATTGACAAATGCAGGCCAGACGATTGCAGTTGCAAAAATTCACATGCAACTAATGCAAAGCTAAGCGAGCATGTGCACGCAGAGCACACATACAATGAAATGAGACACAACGCGCAAAAAATATACCCATGCTCATCGTTCCGCTGTCATCGTGCGACTAAACTGATGCGGATTTCACATAAAGCGAGAGCCATTGACGAATCATATAATTCGTTTATGGCTGCAGCGAGCAGTGTTGCCAATTAAGCTGTTTCCGTCAAAGCTGACTGCTATTTTCCGTTTATTTTTGGAATTGCCAATGTTTATTCTACAATTTATGGTTAAATTTTTAAATGATGTGATTTTTCAATTATTTGTTTCTAATTTTCATTTTAAGATAAAATAGTTTATTTTTTTAATGCTTTTTATTATAAATTCTTTAGCTTTATCCCGCTTTTTTGTGCAATTTTTGTTTGGCTTTTTTATACAAAGTTGACAGCACTGCCAGCGAGAGCCAATTAACTTGAATAATAAACACACACACAACCTATGTTTGTGTTGTCTGCAAAATTATACAAGTGATCTGAAAACGAAAAGAGAAGTTAATGTTTGTGGCAGCAATAAAAGCGCGGAGTGCGGGGTAAGGAGAAGCAAAGATGTAAGCAGCTGGTTGCTAAACACACACGCGCACTCAATGCAGTATGCATGTACATGTTTGTATGTATGTGAGACGAACGAAAGAGAATCAACCAAAGAGAAATACATAAGTAAAATATTTGCTGTAGCTACGCTTGTGGACAGCGACACAAAACGCGGGGTGCGGGGTGACGAAATAACACTGGCGCCGAATACTGTAAAACGCAAGCAACAAACATTCCAAAGTAAAAGCGAGAAAGAAAAAGCGGTAAGTGTACATACATTGTATGCATGTATTTAGAGTATGTCAAGAAACACTTTATACACCGTCCTTTTTGTTAAGAATTCCTGGACTTTTGATCTATTTATTGCACTTTTTATACCCTTGCAGAGGGTATATTAAGTTTAGCCAGAAGTTTGCAACGCACCTTAGGAGACATCTCCGACCCTATAAAGTATATATATTCTGAATCAGCATCACCAGAGGAGTCGAAAAATGGATGTCCGTCTGTCCGTCTGTCCGTCCGTCCGTCCGTCTGTCCGTCCGTCCGTCCGTCCGTCCGTCCGTCCGTCCGTCTGTTGCAACGCAAACTAGTCTCTCAGTTTTTGAGCTATCTTCATGAAACTTGGCACACAAGCTTCTTATTGCTGTAGGCTGTAAATAAGTCGGAACGAGCCAGATCGGACCGATATATCGTATAGCTGTCATAGAAGCTATCGGCCGATTTTTGTTGTTTTTCAAGATATTGCAACAAGATTTGGCAAATCCTATTCTTATTACGTTCTTAATGTGCTGTCAAAATTTTATCAAAATCGGACCACTATAACATATAGCTGCCATAGGAACAATCGGCTGAAATCAGGGTTTTTGTATGCAAACCTGTTTTATTTTTGGAAATACCGCACTTCTTATTTCTGCCCTCTTTAAATAAGTCGGAACAAAATCGGACTGATATATCGTATAGCTGTCATGGAGCCTATCGGCCGATTTTCGTTATATTTCAAGATATATCTATCAGGCTTATTTTGTATAACTGCAAGGGTATGAAACCTTCGGCAAGCCGAAGGTAGCCTTGCTTTCTTGTTTTTTATTATACCCGCTACTCGAAGAGTATAAGGGTATTATAGCTTTGTGCCAACCGAAATATTTGTAACAGGCAGAAGGAGAAATCTCCGACCCCATAAAGTATGTATATATATTCTGAATCAGCATGAACAGCCGAGTCGGTATAGCCATGTCCGTCTGTCCGTCTGTCTGTCTTTCCGTCCGTATGAAAACCTAGATCTGAGCTATTATAAGAGCTAGAGCTACCAAATTTGGAGACAATATGTGTTAATTCTGCACGCAGATCAAGTTTATTTTGGATTTTTGCCACGCTTCCATCCGCCCCCATAAATCGAAAAAAAGTCGGTTGTAGCTGCAAATATAGCTCTACAGCAATCACCATGCGGATGTGTTGGCAAAGTTTCAATAAGATCGGCCGATAAATAAGGAAGATATTCAAGAAATAGTATAGCACTGTGGCCATGTGCTTATGTCGGTTTTTCCTAATGTTAGTACCCGAGTTCAACTCCAGCAGCAGACAACTTTTTTTTAATTATGTGGCAACTCTTTTTTTTTTAATTATGTGCACCGAAAATATTCATAGTGCAATTTTATCGGTCATTGCTTAAGAAATGCAGTGGTCGAGTGGTGATGGTAGTTGACTGTTAAGCGAGATAATAAATTTTTAGTATTTAAAGCCACTTAGAATCGAAAGAGACATTGAGCAGCAACACAAAAAACAAACGACAAATCTAATTAGATACATATGTTGAGATGTATTGTGAGGCAGCATATAAGTTAACAACAAAAATGTTAAAATCCAGAACAACGAACCCAATAAGCAAGCTGTTCAATCTGCTCAGCGTCTGCATAATTTCCTGCACACGCCGAGCCGCTCACTGCACACTCCGACTGCCAAGTGAATTCGAAGAATCTGTTGAACCTTGCTCCCACCCAAAACCATTATTCTTGCCCCAGCCGGCTCAGGGCGTGTTGGCACCAACTTTGCCATGAAGAACTGCACCGATTCTTTTTTTTTTTGACGTTGATACAATGAATGTATAATCAAGTGGTCCTTGCAAAACCAAGCCGATGCTTGTTACGCGCGGATCCCAGACACAGCGAATGTCCACCTCCCGCCCAACCGACCGAGGGGCACAGTCGTCTGACGTACGACTCGAAACGCGAAACGCGAAATAGAGAACGCGGGCATGCAAAGATACCGAGATAGAAAAGATTTTCGAGGAAAGATTACTTAATTTCTAGATAGGTAGGACAAGATTTCAAATTTTAGGCATGCAACAGAGGAAGCGTTAGAAGAAAGAAAGTAAAGATTATTATAGTCAGAACATAATATCCTAAACGGATAGTGAAAGGCATAGTTCGACCTACAATTAGGAAGAGTTAGTGGTAAGTAATTACGTGTTAATCTACAGAAAAGTGTAGCTGGCTAACCAGGTCAACACTGTCAATGTCACCTTGGATGAGGTTATTAATAAATACTACACCCAGCATGGTTCTACGATTAGCTAGAGAAGGTAAGTTAAGTAGTAGAAGTCTACTGCCATAGGGAGGAAGTCTTAAATTTACGTCCCAGTTAAGGCCACGTAAGGCGAAAATTAAAAAAATTTTTTGTACAGATTCAATGCGGTTTTTGTGA
>JAECXD010000644.1:0-85516 GCA_018151445.1 Zaprionus inermis | reverse complement strand
GCTATGACAGTTATACGATATATCGGTCCGATCTGGCTCGTTCCGACTTATATTTTACAGCCTACAGCAATAAGAAGCTTGTGCATGCCAAGTTTCATGAAGAAGATAGCTCAAAAACTGAGAGACTAGTTTGCGTTGCAACAGACGGACGGACGGACGGACAGACGGACATCCATTTTCGACTCCCTCTGGTGATGCTGCTGATTCAGAATATATATACTTTATAGGGTCGGAGATGTTCCTTAAGGTGCGTTGCAAACTTCGGCTAAATTAATATACCCTCTGCAAGGGTATAATAAATCAAGAGTTAGGATTGCGTATCTCGGAGAGCTGATTTCGACAATATTAGGCTTTAAGAATTCTAACATTTTAGCGTTCGATGGTAGAATAAATATGTGTAACTATTGAATTTATTTATTTGTTGCGCCCATGTGGATTCGAACCATCGGTCTCCAAAAATAAAATCTCTACTGGCAGCCACTACTTCCACTGCCGCCGCACCGCACTGACACCAACGTCGGCAAGGGTTGCATTATGAGACCGTTTAGATTATTATACATGAAAAGAATAAATATGCAATGCGGCGGCGGCGGCGTTGTTTTGTTTTTCATTGCTTAATTTTCTTTATTCAATTAATTTGAATTTAAACATAAATATATTTTCAAAAGTGAAAAAAATACATCACACAGCCGCCGGCCGACGGCCTGGCCTGGCCTCACGCTTAACAGTCAACTACCATCACCAATAGGCCAATGCATTTCTTACGCGATGACCGATAAAATTCCATTATGAATATTTTCGGTGCACATAATTAAAAAAAAAAGTTCCCTGCTGCTGGAGTTGAACTCGGGAACTAACATTTGGAAAAACCGACATAGGCACATGGCCACAGTGCAATACTATTTCTTGAATATCTTCCTTATTTATCGGCCGATCTTATTGAAACTTTGCCAACACGCCCGCATGGTGGTTTTTATCACATGTATTAAAAATGATTGCTGTAGAGCTATATTTGCAGCTACAATCGACTTTTTTCGATTTAAGGGGGCGGGTAGAGGCGTAGCAAAAATCGAAAATAAACTTGATCAGCGTGCAGAATTAACACATATTGTCCCAAAATTTGGTAGCTCTAGCTCTTATAATAGCTGAGATCTATGTTTTTATACGGACAGACAGACGGACATGGCTATATCGACTCGGCTGTTCATGCTGATTCAGAATATATATACTGTATGGGGTCGGAGATGTCTCCTTCTGCCTGTTACAAACATTTTCGGTTGGCACAAACCTATAATAATACCCTTATGCTTTTCGAGTAGCGGGAATAAACATGTTAAATATAAATGAATCGAATTGCGCACAAAACAACCACACAGGAAATTGCATAAGAACTAAATTACGAAATAATATTTTAAGAAAAACCAACTGTAATGAAAATCTATTAACACACAATTTTTATATATTATATTTTACCAGATACTCAGTTTGCAACCTGTAAGGAAAGCTAATTAACACCCCTAATTTTAACGCCTAAAGGATCAAGGATGAGTGAAACGTTATTGCCTTTCAATTCGGCCTGTCGTTATTCACTATATTGTCAAGGTAAAAGTTTTACTAACGAAATTTAGAAGTAAATCTTGGTTGACCCGTCATTACTGTTGTCTTGCCTCTGCCTAAAATAGTCATTCGCCCGTCTTAAAGTCACTTTCCGTAGTCCGCTGCAACCATAATGGAGGAAATTAAAGAAATTTTAAATGTAATCCTTACCCATCTGACCGGGGTCAAGAACCAAGGAAGATATGAAGAAAATGAATAGCAGAATGAACACTTTAGAACCAGAGAACGAGGCCCGTAATCCGTTGGTTATCCCTCAAGTGCCTTTGACGCGCGCGAGCTATGATCAGTGCCTGAGTGTGGAAGCTATATGCTTCCCTTCTCCTCTAGTTAGTCGACGTCAGTTAAATATATGTATGCACAAATGACGAGTTGTTATGAATAACACGACTGGTTGTGTTGAGGTCCAAGATCAAAATGAATTTTAATATCGAAAGAAGCTTTCCTCGAGCTCTATTTTACGTACTTCCATGTAAGTGGAAGGGTTCTTAGAACTAAGACATATTTGTTGACGTCTTCCCTATTAATCGTCCCAATCTTGGTGGGAAGGCGTGGGGGTTTAGGGGGTGAGGAAGGTGTTGTATAACTCTCTCGACTGTTGTTGTTGTTATCGCTTGATCGATGTCGTTGCCCTTAACGGGATCTGGTCCGGTTTTGGGGGAGGTGCTGTGGTAACTCCTCCTCCTCCTCCCCACCCCCCACCAGATTGAAGAGAGGGCCATAATGAAGGAATGGTTCTCTCTGGTATGACGGGTGTAACGGCGGGAATGAAGATAGTCCTTCTCTTGGTGCAGGCCAAGGCTACAATTCCAACGAGGAAAGCCATGCTCAAACATGCGTACAATACAGCTTTTAAGTGTTCCATATTTGAAACTCCGTGTTTATATCTTCCATGATTAATCTGTCCAGGTTAAAATCGATTCGTGACAGGTTAGTATAACTGTACAGTTAACTCTTCACCGCAATCGGAATTCACCACCAAGTCAGGTGCGTTAAAGATGAAGATGTGGCTTTTTGTGGTTCGAAAATTTCTCCCCTCCTAGTCTCTACCACATTACATGTTGCCGTGTGATCCGACAGTATCCTCTTGATACAATCTTGATTGGGTGTGTCAAATGTTGCTCATTGGAGGTCACATATGTTTACTTTTTTGGTCTATTCTATTACAGGGTTCAGTGAAATAAAGTGTTCTTATTAGCTAAACAGTTGGGTGCTACAATGAATAGAGTGTTGTTAATTGGTAAGGGAATAAGTCTAGTTAATTGATAAGTGCCTTGATGTTAATAATGGTATTTTAATAGTAAATATAATGTCTTTGTCTTGCATTATTGCATTCAAAGTTAATATTCTATAGACATTTCCTTCATTATTTAGTACAACATTTAGCTTTTGTATGATATTCATTATTTTATCAATTTCTGTTATTCAATATAAATTCGTTATTCAATATAATTGTTAATTGAATTTTGAGTTAGCTTAAGATAATTTTCAATATTTATTTCTTCCTTGTTTATATGATCAGTGATATTTTTTGAATCTCATAAGAATTCCGTTATTAAAAATGAAATTGGTTCTGGGTATTAGTTTGTAGGTCTTCTGAATCTTGTTTTAATTTATTTAAATTTTCCGGTATCTCTTCCTCGTCCGTCGCGTCTATGTTGCCTGTTAAGACCTCTTTGTGTTATTAGGTTTACTAGTCCTTTTTGGCCTTCTCACGGTAAAAGACTATTGAGGCGTTGCTGTAACTGCCGGATTTTGTTTGTTCTAACCTATTCATCTATTAATATTTTTTCCCTCCCTTTTAAGGAGGTAAGAAATTGTGGGGAACTGACAAATAAACAACATGGTACATCCTCGTAAATGAGTGTATGATCCTAGTCGTTCCTAGTATGCATTGTCTCTTTCGTTCTTGTTTTCAGAATCGTCTCAATGCTTTGCTAATTTATTGGACGCTGTTGTAAGAACCTGTAAGACATTTTATTTTAGGGTTCAGTTTTTTTTGTTTTTATTATATTTCTTTTTATATGTTTTTGGATATCCTATCATTTGTTCCCTAATTGCGTTTTAATCTTTGACTTATGTATTTTTTGTCTTTTGTGGGTCGTGAATGTGGGGCCATTATCCGTAAGTACAGTTTGTTTAGAAAATCTAGGGGTTAGTTTGTTACACCTATTTTCTTTTCGAAATACTACATATTGAGTGTCTAACTGTATATGGTCTTCTCTTTCTTTATTTAATTTTTCAATATTTTCTTCTTTATTTTGTTGAACTAAATATTTCACTTTAGGATAAATGATTTTCTGAAAGTCGTTCAGTTTTTGTAGGTAATCGTGTTCGTCACTAAAATTAATAGATTATTGGAACGCGTGTGTACGACCCACAAATAGCTCATGGGGAGTTAATTTTGTTGCCGAGTGAATCGCATTATTATAAGTAATAAATGCTTCAGCTAAGAATTCCTCATGATCTATCTGTGATTTCTATCTTTTCTTTTCTTCCACAATGATACATCATATTTCAATTATCGAATAGCGAATAGCGAGAATATAGCGAATCGGGAAAATTTATCTATAATTGTAACGACATATTTTTCATTAATTGTATATAAATCGGTATGGAGTATATCTAATGGTAATGTAGGTGTTTCCGTAAGTTGTAATTTAACATTAGGAGGGTGCCGATTATATTTTGACAAATATTTCAATTTTTAATGGTGAGGGAAATTTTTGTTTTCATGTTCGGGAAGTAAAACTGTCTTTTTAGGTGGGCTACGGTTTCGTCAATAGCTCTATGGTTGTTACCTAGGTGGTAGTTCTCTATTTAAAATTCTTGGTCTTTTGCTTCTAATAGGTCCGTTAGGAAGTCGGTGCATCTTAAAACGTTATATATCTTACCGCTTGCAAAGAATTTTTTTATAGCTATCCTGAATTTAAAAAAACTGTTTCTAAGTCAAAGAAAACCTGTGTTTCTTTTGGGTTTTCAGTATTTCTTCAAAATTTTAGTTTTTTTTTTTTCATTGAAATAGTTCGCAAATTGTATGTCCACTTTTTCGTTTAAATATGACTTCAGTTATACTTTCTGGAAGGGGACTATACTTAAATACTGACTGGTGCTTAAAGTCGTTTACAGGTCTTTTCCTGAAAATATAGAGGGCCTTCATCTTAATGTTCGAAAGCCGAGGCATTGTGTTTCCAGACGTTCCTGCTACTGAGTTACTATCATTCATGTTAACGTTATACAAAACTCAGTAGTCTTATTCTAATCTCACAAACCTTCAGATTAATGTAGGGGCATTCGAGTATCGCACATATGCGTACAGCGATATATGCCCACAGAGTAGCGCTGCAGAACGTGTTAACCGCACTTTATTGCCCGCAATAAGAGCATATGTAGAGGGCCATCTGTACCCTTCCGAAATTGGACTTTGATCCAAATGCCGTGCATCAAGCTGCAGGGGTATCTGTTTACTTTGTACCAAGTGACTTTCAAAGAGGTTTCAATGCGAAGCTCACCGTAGAAAGCTTCTTTTGAAAGTTCGCGTCGCTCGCAGTCATGAATAGTTCATATCTCTTAAAAGATCCGCAGGGTCATTCTCTCGGAGTTTATCACACCAAGGAGGTCCAAGGTTTAAAGCAGAGGCAGTCTAGTGTGGGGTGCCACAGGTTGGGAGCTGCTTAGTAGTTGTTTAAGCAGTTTGGCTAGTAGGATACGTATACGTTACGTGATAGGCGTGCTACACATTGTTCCCAAAGATTGTGACGTTTGCTTTACATATTTCATAATCTTGGGATGATGTTGCATACAGGGCAGGGTCATTGATGCTTAATGCGATAGGTGGAGCAAACGATACGCGGCTGCTTCAAATATCATACGATGATTTTCCGCCAAAATTGTTGCTTCAGCATGGAATATGAAAGAGGAGCAACTGGACTTTTTGTTTGAGATTTTCGGGATCAGGCAATGGAGACTACCAAATTGGGATAGTAGCAGATTACAAGCGGCCTAGTGCGGAAGTTTCTTCTACTATTCGTTTTCAAGTCGTTCAAATTAGTAACAGAGTCTTGTGCCTTGCGGCAAAATCTTTCTGCGTGCGATTTTTTCTTGCTGGTGACTTTTGGTGATCGTGGACGAGTGCTGTTGCTTCCTACTGGATTTACGACTGGTGTCGTGATTTGCGACAGCGGTTTGGCTAATACGCCCCGCGTTTTCTGCCACTTGGGCCTTGTCAAGAAATATGCCAATACATATTTGAAAGATATCGTGTAATTTGAATAGCACCCTCATGATGCGCATTTCTTGTTGGCATATTTAAAAGAAACTTAAAATATCGAAAAAAAAAACAAAATGCCTTTTTGAAATGTTTTAAAAGAATTATGAAAAGATAATAAGAGTGGAAGCGTGGCGAAAATCCAAAATAAACTTGATCTGCGTGCAGAATTAACACATATTGTCCCCAAATTTGGTAGCTCTAGCTCTTATAATAGCTGAGATCTAGGTTTTCATATGAACAGACAGAGGGACAGACGGACATGGCTATATCGACTCGGCTGTTCATGCTGAATCAGAATATATATACTAATTGGGGTCGGAGATTTCTCCTTCAAACATTTTCGGTTGGCACAAAGCTATAATACTACTCTTCGAGTAGCGGGTATAAAAAATGATTGCTGTAGAGCTATATTTGCAGCTACAATCGACTTTTTTTCGATTTGTGGGGGCGGATGGAGGCGTGGCGAAAATCCAAAATAAACTTGATCTGCGTGAAGAATTAACACATATTGTCCCCAAATTTGGTAGCTCTAGCTCTGAGATCCAGGTTTTCATATGGACGGACAGACGGACATGGCTATATCGACTCGGCTGTTCATGCTGATTCAGAATATATATACTTTGTGGGGTCGGAGATTTCTCCTTCTGCCTGTTACAAACATTTTCGGTTGGCACAAAGCTATAATACCCCTTCTACTCTACGAGTAGCGGGTATAAAAAGGCTTGTTGTTCTAAATAAGGACAGAAGTAGAAAGTAATATTCTTAGTGTTGTCATCGTACAAAAAGCTTAACTCGATGATTGAACGATCTTCTCTTCCTGCCGTCATTACTATAGACACATAGGGTCTCACTTCTATTCCTAGGTCTTCCGTAAATTGTAATTTAGCTCCAGTATCCAGTAGTCCTCTTGAATTCCTTTCCCTACTGATACTTCAGCAAAAGCTCGAGGATCATCTTTCAATTCTTGATTTTATTACTTCAACGACCTGTGCTCGTGTTTCTCTACGCTTTTATGCAATGGTTTATGCAATCTTAAAGCTAGCTTCCACATCTCATGGATATAATCCTCAACACTCTCCTGACGGTTGCTTATTATTCAGGAGGACATGCATTTGATCATGCTCGGTGGAAAGCGATCTAGAAGTGCTCGTCTCAGACCCAGCGAACTATTAACCCTGATCTGCTTCACACGCAGCTAGTACCACTCCTTTGCCTTACCACTTAAAAGAATGTGAAAACACCGCAATATCTCGTTCCATGTATACCTATATTGGGAATGTAGAACTCTAGTCGGAATACGAAATCTTCTACCGAATCATGACTAAATTCGATAAAAGATAGGCCCAATCGATCCACTCTCGGTTGGTTGCACGTAAATCATACTTCTGTTCACGAACTGGTTCACACTCGAGCACTCTCAAGGATTTCTCCACTCGTGAGTGACCTGCTTATTTAAGGACTCTGTGCTACTAAAAGTTTCTTGAGCTCGGTTAAATCGCGTTGGTGGTCGAATGATTCGTTCTTGAACCTCACCCTTTGGTATCGCTTCCTGACTAACACTCGGAACGGATTGGCTTTGGGGTGCACGTGGTCATCTTGCCGGACGCACCACTTTAGTTCCAGTCGTTCCCAATAGAGCATTTCCTCCAGTTTCTGCATAACGTGACCCATCAAAACCATTTAATTTCTTTCACCACAATTTTCCTAATATCTTATTATTTTCTAATTCCACCGCTAAAGTTAACACATTTCGAGGACCCCATGCTCCAATATGTTCGCCGCCAACTGCTCCCCTAGGTTGTGCTGGTATTCGAGGAATGGCACAGGCTCTTTGTCCTGGAACACCTCTTTCTAATCTAGAATTACCTACCAAGACCAGGGATCATCATGCTCACTGGACTCAATATTTCACGTTTTCAAAAGTTATCTAGAATACCACACTATCGCCAAGAATATTGTTTAATCTACACCACTGCCAATACCAAAAACTGCCTCGAATATTTCAATCTTTAAATAATTAGCTCTCGATATAATGCACCATAAATATTCATAAGGGAGAAAGACTGACTCGATGGTTGAAAGATAGAATCCTATACTAATTCGATACCAAAAAAGAAAACGATATCCTTATTTTAAGCTAGATTATCTTTGTTACCTCTCTTAGTCTGGAGCGCAACGCGAGTGCCTCAGTAAATCATCGGGACTTTTCGCAAGATAAAAACGGCAACCCAAAATTTAAACGAAAAAAAGAAATTGAAATGACTATAAGCTGAATGACTACTGCTCTCATAAGTCTCCAAATAACCAATCCAAAACTGGAATCTGCCACTTGTAGTGAGAATTTGCTCGTAGACAAGATGCTAAATGACAAAAAAAAAAAACAAAACCTGATTCGCGAGATTGCGTATTATCGCTCAACTGCTATGAACTATTCTACAGCCGATTTAAAACAAACAGCTTCCTAAACAGCACGGTATCGATGGCTTTGGTGTTAGTGCCATAGAGTTCCCATCCTTCCTGTGATGCACACCATTGAGCATTGCATCACCCTTATCAGATCCGAATACTGCTATTTATTCAATCATATTCACTCAGCCAACAATATATTAATGACCCAATAATTCACAACGGCTATATGCAATAAAAACAATTCTTTATACACTTAAATCACACCCTACCTATCCTGTTGGAGTTCCGAAAGGATAGAAAAGATTATCTTTTCATAATTCTTTTAAAGCATTTCAATAAGGCATTTTGTTTTATTTTCGATATTTTTAGTTTCGTTTAAATATGCCAATAAAATATGCGCATCATGATGTTCGATTCAAATTACACGATAAATTTTGTCTTTGCTTTATTTTGATTTGTTTTCATTACTTTTAGATTTTTCCTACTTACTTTCTTTACATAAGTCTCAGTTGTCAAACAAAATTTTGGTAACTGCTTCTCTGCCATCATCTCCGATTTTTTTTTAAATTTGTATATGGATTAGCTCAATTTATTTATTTATAAATTTCTTTAATTGCATTTTTAGCTATGGGTTTTTAGTTATCTGTTTGAAGAGAGGGCTCATAGTTAATCATGGGCTGCAGATGATAAAATTAAAAAAAAAAGAAAGGTAATTGTCTAGAGACAATTATAGTAGTTAATCGCGGCGTAAAAATTCGATTTCTTTTTTTCAAAAATTTTTTCATCTGCGGTCGATATTTACTTTTTTTTTTTATTTTTTTTCATCTGCAGCCCGTTTTTTTATTTAGTAATTTATCTTTGTTTACAGAAATAAACAGTGTTATTCAATGAAGTTTTTTTCGCATATTTTTTGTTTATAATTTTTTAAACTACTTAACTTATGATTTCTCCACCACCGGATTCGGATTCAGGAGAATTTTTTACATTTAATAGGCCAAAACGCCGCGATTTACACCGCGATTAACTATGAGCCCTTTTTTAGACAATTACCCTATATATTATATTAGTTCACATAAAATATAATTCTAGTACTTGTCAATTTAATGCACATTAGTTATGTACATTTGTAGATTCAGTGGGTTTAATAAATTAATGCACATTCGAAAAATTTACATATGCCCGCTAAATTTCCCTCACTTCGCCATCAATGAGAAACGGTAGCCAAATTAACGAAAGCACTTTCCAAAGTAAGGCAATTTTAGCAAAGCGAAGTAACGTCAATATATACCAAAACAAAATATTCAAATTGATGCAGTGTGCGTGCATGTGTATGTGTCAAGCAACGCGATCATACCGTGGCGAAGCAACGCAAAAAGAGCAAGGCAATTGAAGGCCAACACAATGCAAACGTAACTTAGAATCGGCGATTGTGCAGCTAAAAAGGCAAAGATTGGGTGAAACGAAAAGAAAAAGATGGGAATGAGGTGGTCAACACAATGTCGCATCCCAGTTTTTAAATTGGGCTCTTGTCGACACTAATCATTGCAATCTCTTGCACAGTTTTCTTTGTCTATGACAAAATTATATATTTAAATCGTAAAAATATCGATATATTCAATATATTTTTCACATCCATAGTCACGGGTCCGGCAAAAATTGTCATCCTTAAAAGTTACGTAAGCACATATAGTATATGCATGTGTATTTAAGTTGTTTCCTCACAAATAAAAATGCTTAGGTAAAGTACATAAAAGATCATTCAATTATATATATCAATGCATATTAAAAAATTTTTGTTGCAGAAATTTAACGTGTATAAGGTCAATGTCAATGTACCCAGCGCATTTTGCCAATCCTATTAAAAAAATGTGAAGAGCAGTAAAAGAAAAGCACTCCATCACATACCTATAAAAGCAGCTCTTGAACCATCGGAGACTATTTTTGATGGTGACCTGAAGCAAAAGTTTCTTAATTATATTACGAAAGATGGTAACACCACATTAGCCAGAGAACTTCTAACTAAAACATTTGAAGTAATTAAGCGGACACAAATTGAGCGGTTAAATCTTGTACAAAACAAAACAGACAATATAATAACCGATTCGGAAAGACTTCTTATAAACGCAATTGAAAATTCTCGGCCATTGCTTCAATTGTCTGTTATAAAACGAGGCGGAGTCAATTATCAAGTACCTATACCATTGACAGAGCAAAAATCATATTTCCTTGCTATGAAATGGATTTTGGATGCCGCTCGTGAAAAAGAAAGGAAAATATGCTTACCAGAGAAACTAGCATGGGAAATATTAGACGCGGCTTGTAGGCAGGGAAGAGTTATCAAAAGAAAGATGATTTGCATACGCAATGTGAAAACAACCGTGCTTACGCTCATTATAGATGGAGCTAAGAAATGTAGAACATAGTTTGAATAAAAATATTGGTAAATGCCCATAAGCTGTCATTATCTCCGATTTCTTTAAACATTTTTTGTATGGAAAGATATTTCATAAATTTAGGTAAAAAAATTTTTTGTCGTACGCTCTATTTTTTATACCCTTGCGGAGGGTATATTAATTTTAGCCAGAAGTTTGCAACGCACCTTAGGAGACATCTCCGACCCTATAAAGTATATATATTCTGAATCAGCATCACCAGAGGAGTCGAAAAATGGATGTCCGTCTGTCCGTCCGTCCGTCTGTCCGTCCGTCCGTCCGTCCGTCCGTCTGTTGCAACGCAAACTAGTCTCTCAGTTTTTGAGCTATCTTCATGAAACTTGGCACACAAGCTTATTATTGCTGTAGGCTGTAAATAAGTCGGAACGAGCCAGATCGGACCGATATATCGTATAGCTGTCATAGAAGCTATCGGCCGATTTTTGTTGTTTTTCAAGATATTGCAACAAGATTTGGCAAATCCTATTCATATTACGTTCTTAATGTGCTGTCAAAATTGTATCAAAATCGGACCACTATAACATATAGCTGCCATAGGAACAATCGGCTGAAATCAGGGTTTTTGTATGCAAACCTGTTTTGTTTTTGGAAATACCGCACATTATCAATACTTTTTAATGTTATACAGTAACCCGCCCTTAGTTTTTCCATTTAAATATCTCAGACGTTTATATTCTATAGCTGTTATAGGAACAATCAGTCAGTCCGTCTGTCTGTTGCAACTCAAATTAGTCCCCCAGTTATTGAGCTATCTTCATGAAACTTGGCACACAAGCTTCTTATTTCTGCCCTCTTTTAATAAGTCGGAACGGGCCAGATCGGACTGATATATCGTATAGCTGTCATGGAGCCTATCGGCCGATTTTCGTTATATTTCAAGATATAGCTATCAGGCTTACCACATCCAAATCTAAGTGTGTCCCTAATAATAAAGTTCGAAATCGAACTTTTATAACTTATAACGATCAACGATCGGCCTAATGAAGGTTCATGTTGCAATTTTATGGAAATCTGAGTACTATTATATGTAGCTGTTAAACAAAAAATCATGAAGCTGTTATTCAAACGCATTTTTGAATGAGAACTTTCCAAATTTAGATTTTATGACCAACAGATCCTTTACAGAGACATTTCCTCATAACATTTTGTGTTAAGTATATAAGAAATCCAGGTATATACAAAAGCATTAAAAATGTAGAATTATTTTTTTTCGAAGCAGGTTTTTGATTCATAGCCTTAATCAGGTAAAAATCTTGACTTCCTGTATTTTTATAATTGTTCAATAAATACCACAGAAACCAGCAGCAATGCAAATATATTTTATATTTTGTATAACTGCAAGGGTATGAAACCTTCGGCAAGCCGAAGGTAGCCTTGCTTTCTTGTTGTAATTGATTTTGAAATTTTGTGGCATTTTTGTGTAGTGCCGTCGAAAGTATGCGACCCTTTTTGAAGTAACGGTTTTAATGAAGTTTTTATAATTATTTGATCAACGCACTGGTACCTATATTAATTTGATCTGCTTAAATTATTTTAGTTTACAGTGTATCTTGGTTAATTATAAATAACAGAGTTTTAATCCTTATAATGATAGGGAGAATTATAATATTTAATATTTCCTAATGTTTACTATTTATTTAATAATTCTAATGAATTTAATTCTAAGACTTTCTAGGTCAAAAACAGTTCGTGGTTGTATAAGCTTAAATAGTTTGTCAATTCTCGTATTGATGGCCCAAATGGAGTTTTCTAGATCCATACATTTTTTGTTTAGGCTATTGTCAGACGTTGGTATAACTTCAGCCTGCACAGTAGCACGAGCCCTCGATTGACTCGTGTTGCGTCCAGCAATATCAGCATAGGCGATGATGGTTCTTAATGCCTCAGCTGGTATGTAACTGATTGAAGAAAGTTGAGGAGGTTTATGTGTCGGATTTTTAGTCAACGGTAGACTGGACCTAGGTTTTAGCTTTTTCTCTGATTGACCACAAGTTACAGACATACGTCACTCATGCCGAATTGTAACAGTTTTTTTTACATGTAGCGCGCTCGACAGTGATTCTGTATCTGCCAAGTTGAGTTATGTTAAGAGACTTACATTCGGGCCTTGTTTTAGATTAATATAAAACATATTTTGCCTAGTTTTAAAGTTTATTGTAACTTCATTATCATGCTCGTTAACCTGAATGTTCTTTCAGTTAGACTTTTGGTGCAATAAATATTAAGGACCTCATCAGTAAATGCTTGTTCTATCTGCGAACATAAGCATAGATTCCTTTAATCACTTATCTGTAGGGGGTTTCTTTTTTCAGTTGGTGATGCCAGAATTGACAATTCAACTTATTTAGTTTTTTTTTACAGCTATACGGAAAGCATTGGATTTGGCTGTATAGATGCTGGACACATCAAACCTAAAGATGCGAATGTAGTATTTTGATGAAGCAAAACACTATGTGGAATTAAACCAGTTTTTTTTTACTTTGCAGTATTTTAGTCTTATCAGTATTGCAAATACATCAAACTGTTATGTTACAACTAATAAATGTTAACTTAACAGTTGACTGTGTATATAGCAGCTGTTGAAGTCAGCAAACTCCGCGTTGTTGCATTGAACGCGATATTTAATTTAGCTTTCAAAGTTATGAATAAAAATATATGAAAATATGAATTGAATAATCTTGAGACTTCTACTATGTGTTTCTATTAATATATTGCTTATTTTATTCGTATACTTTGAAAAATTTGTACATTTAGCACGTGTAGTTTTTATACCCTTGCAGAGGGTATATTAATTTTAGCCAGAAGTTTGCAACGCACCTTAGGAGACATCTCCGACCCTATAAAGTATATATATTCTGAATCAGCATCACCAGAGGAGTCGAAAAATGGATGTCCGTCCGTCCGTCTGTTGCAACGCAAACTAGTCTCTCAGTTTTTGAGCTATCTTCATGAAACTTGGCAACAAGCTTATTATTGCTGTAGGCTGTAAATAAGTCGGAACGAGCCAGATCGGACAGATATATCGTATAGCTGTCATAGAAGCTATCGGCCGAATTTTGTTGTTTTTCAAGATATTGCAACAAGAATTGGCAAATCCTATTCTTATTACGTTCTTAATGTGCTGTCAAAATTGTATCAAAATCGGACCACTATAACATATAGCTGCCATAGGAACAATCGGCTGAAATCAGAGTTTTCGTATGCAAACCTGTTTTGTTTTTGGAAATACCGCACATTATCAATACTTTTTAATGTTATACAGTAACCCGCCCTTAGTTTTTCCATTTAAATATCTCAGACGTTTATATTCTATAGCTGTTATAGGAACAATCAGTCAGTCCGCGTGCCTGTTGCAACGCAAATTAGTCCCCCAGTTATTGAGCTATCTTCATGAAACTTTGCTCACAAGCTTCTTATTTCTGCCCTCTTTAAATAACTCGGAACGGGCCAGATCGGACTGATATATCGTATAGCTGTCGTGGAGCGTATCGGCCGATTTTCGTTTTATTTCAAGATATAGCTATCAGGCTTACCACATCCAAATCTAAGTGTGTCCCTAATAATAAAGTTCGAAATCGAACTTTTATAACTTATAAGGATCAACGATCGGCGTAATGAAGGTTCATGTTGCAATTTTATGGAAACCTGAGTACTATTACATGTAGCTGTTAAACAAAAAGTCATATAGCTGTCAAACGCATTTTTGAATGAGAACTTTCCAAATTTAGATTTTATGACCAACAGATCCTTTTACAACACAAAGACATATCCTCATAACATTTTGTGTTAAGTATATAAGAAATCCAGGTATATACAAAAGCATTAAAAAGGTAGAATTATTTTTTTTCGAAGCAGGTGTTTGATTCATAGCCTTAATCAGGTAAAAATCTTGACTTCCTGTACTGTTATAATTGTTCAATAAATACCACAGAAACCAGTAGCAATCCAAATATATTTTATATTTTGTATAACTGCAAGGGTAGGAAAGGCCTTGCTTTTTTGTTTTATTTTACAGTGTCTTGAAAATTCAAAAAAGTTTTTAGTATATTTAAAGCTACTTAGAATCGAAAGAGACATTGAGCAGCAATGCAAAAAACAAACGACAAATCTGATTAGATATGTTGAGATTTAATGTAAGGCAGAATATATGTATGTATGTATAGGTGTCTCTTTCACACATGCATAATTTTAAGCCCCCCTGCTGAGTTATAACTGCAAAGTAATAAAAGCAAAGGGTAAGAACCAATAAGAATCGAGTGGATCGTGCATAGGCAAAACAAATTAGAGACGGAAAGAAATAAAAAGCAAGAACGCATTGTTCACATTTGACACGTGTTTTTCCGAAGTTTCAATAAGATCGGCCGATAAATAAGGAAGATATTCAAGAAATAGTATTGCCCTGTGGCCATGTGCTTATGTCGGGTTTTCCTAATGTTAGTACCCGAGTTCAACACCAGCAGCAGACAACTTTTTTTAATTATGTGGCAACTTTTTTTTTTTTAATTATGTGGCAAATTTTTTTTTAATTATGTGCACTGAAAATATTTATAGTGCAATTTTATCGGTCATCGCTTAAGAAATGCAGTGGTCGAGTGGTGATGGTACTTGACTGTTAAGCGGGAGGTCCGGAGTTCAACTCCCTGGGTGCCGCGGCGCCATATATTTATTTTTTTTGTATCTTATATATTTTTTTATTTTATGGTGTGTTGCAAAATTCAAAATAAATTTTTAGTATATTTAAAGCCACTTAGAATCGAAAGAGACATTGAGCAGCAACACAAAAAACAAACGACAAATCTAATTAGATATGTTGAGATGTATTGTGAGGCAGCATATAAGTATGTATAATTTATAACTGCAAAGTAATAAAAGCAATGGTCAACATCCAATAAGAATTGAGTGGAACTTGCATAGGCAAAACAAATTAGAGACAGAAAGAAATAAAAAGCCAGAACGCATTGTTCACATTTGGCACGTGTTTTTCCGAAGAATTGTAGCGGGTATATCACAGTCAAGTCAGCTCGACTGTAGCCTTTCCGACTTGTTTACATTGCTGCTCAATGTCTCTTTCGATTCTAATTGCAATATCTTGAAAAACATCAAAAATCGGCCGATAGCTTCTATGACAGCTATACGATATATCGGTCCGATCTGGCTCGTTCCGACTTATTTACAGCCTACATCAATAATAAGCTTGTGTGGCAAGTTTCATGAAGATAGCTCAATAACTGGGGGGACTAATTTGCGTTGCAACAGACAGACGGACTGACTGATTGTTCCTATAACAGCTATAGAATATAAACGTCTGAGATATTTAAAAGGAAAAACTAAGGGCGGGTTACTGTATAACATTAAAAAGTATTGATAATGTGCGGTATTTCCAAAAACAAAACAGGTTTGCATACGAAAACCCTGATTTCAGCCGATTGTTCTTATGGCAGCTATATGTTATAGTGGTCCGATTTTGATTAAATTATGACAGCACATTAAGAACGTAATAAGAATAGGATTTGCCAAATCTGAAATCCAAATCTTGAAAAACATCAAAAATCGGCCGATAGCTTCTATGACAGCTATACGATATATCAGTCCGATCTGGCTCGTTCCGACTTATTTACAGCCTACATCAATAATAAGCTTGTGAGCAAAGTTTCGTGAAGATAGCTCAATAACTGGGGGACTAATTTGCGTTGCAACAGACAGACGGACTGACTGATTGTTCCTATAGCAGCTATATAATATAAACGTCTGAGATATTTAAATGGAAAAACTAAGGGCGGGTTACTGTATAACATTAAAAAGTATTGATAATGTGCGGTATTTCCAAAAAAGAAAACAGGTTTGCATACAAAAACCCTGATTTCAGCCGATTGTTCCTATGGCAGCTATATGTTATAGTGGTCCGATTTTGATACAATTTTGACAGCACATTAAGAACGTAATAAGAATAGGATTTGCCAAATCTTGTTGCAATATCTTGAAAAACAACAAAAATCGGCCGATAGCTTCTATGACAGCTATACGATATATCGGTCCGATCTGGCTCGTTCCGACTTATTTACAGCCTACATCAATAATAAGCTTGTGTGCCAAGTTTCATGAAGATAGCTCAATAACTGGGGGACTAATTTGCGTTGCAACAGACAGACGGACTGACTGATTGTTCCTATAACAGCTATAGAATATAAACGTCTGAGATATTTAAATGGAAAAACTAAGGGCGGGTTACTGTATAACATTAAAAAGTATTGATAATGTGCGGTATTTCCAAAAACAAAACAGGTTTGCATACGAAAACCCTGATTTCAGCCGATTGTTCCTATGGCAGCTATATGTTATAGTGGTCCGATTTTGATACAATTTTGACAGCACATTAAGAACGTAATAAGAATAGGATTTGCCAAATCTTGTTGCAATATCTTGAAAAACAACAAAAATCGGCCGATAGCTTCTATGACAGCTATACGATATATCGGTCCGATCTGGCTCGTTCCGACTTATTTACAGCCTGCAGCAATAAGAAGCTTGTATGCCAAGTTTCATGAAGATAGCTCAAAAACTGAGAGACTAGTTTGCGTTGCAACAGACGGACGGACGGACGGACAGACGGACATCCATTTTTCGACACCTCTGGTGATGCTGATTCAGAATATATATACTTTATAGGGTCGGAGATGCTCCTAAGGTGCGTTGCAAACTTCTGGCTAAAATTAATATACCCTCTGCAAGGGTATAAAAAATATAAGATACAAAAAAACAAGAAAGCAAGGCTACCTTCGGCTTGCCGAAGGTTTCATACCCTTGCAGTTATACAAAATATAAAATATATTTGGATTGCTGCTGGTTTCTGTGGTATTTATTGAACAATTATAACAGTACAGGAAGTCAAGATTTTTACCTGATTAAGGCTATGAATCAAACACCTGCTTCGAAAAAAAATAATTCTACCTTTTTAATGCTTTTGTATATACCTGGATTTCTTATATACTTAACACAAAATGTTATGAGGAAATGTCTTTGTGTTGTAAAGGATCTGTTGGTCATAAAATATAAATAAATTTGAAAAGTTCTCATTCAAAAATGCGTTTGAATAACAGCTACATGATTTTTTGTTTAACAGCTATATGTAATAGTACTCAGATTTCCATAAAATTGCAACATGAACCTTCATTGGTTATAAGTTATAAAACGATTTCGAACTTTATTATTAGGCACACAATTAGATTTGGATGTGGTAAGCTTGATAGCTATATCTTGAAATAAAGAAAATGGCCGTAGGCTCCATGACAGCTATACGATATATCTATCCGATCTGGCCCGTTCCGACTTATTAAAAGAGGGCAGAAATAAGAAGCTTGGGAGAAAAGTTTCATGAAGATAGCTCAATAACTAAGGGGGGACTAATTTGAGTTGCAGCAGACAGACGGACTGACTGATTGTTCCTATAACAGCTATAGAATATAAACGTCTGAGATATTTAAATGGAGAAACTAAGGGCGGGTTACTGTATAACATTAAAAAGTATTGATAATGTGCGGTATTTCCAAAAACAAAACAGGTTTGCATACAAAAACCTTGATTTCAGCCGATTGTTCCTATGGCAGCTACATGTTATAGTGGTCCGATTATAAATTTGATACAATTTTACACACATTAAAACGTAAAAAAAGTTCCAAATCGTTGCAATATCTAAAACAACAAACCAACTCAACAGCTAACATATATCGGCCGACTGGCTCGTTCCGACTTATTTACAGCCTACAGCAATAATAAGCTTGTGTGCCAAGTTTCATGAAGATAGCTCAATAACTGGGGGACTAATTTGAGTTGCAACAGACAGACGGACTGACTGATTGTTCCTATAACAGCTATAGAATATAAACGTCTAAGATATTTAAATGGAAAAACTAAGGGCGGGTTACTGTATAACATTAAAAAGTATTGATAATGTGCGGTATTTCCAAAAACAAAACAGGTTTGCATACAAAAACCGTGATTTCAGCCGATTGTTCCTATGGCAGCTATATGTTATAGTGGTCCGATTTTGATACAATTTTGACAGCACATTAGGAACGTAATAAGAATAGGATTTGCCAAATCTTGTTGCAATATCTTGAAAAACAACAAAAATCGGCCGATAGCTTCTATGACAGCTATACGATATATCGGTCCGATCTGGCTCGTTCCGACTTATTTACAGCCTACAGCAATAAGAAGCTTGTATGCCAAGTTTCATGAAGATAGCTCAAAAACTGAGAGACTAAAATTTGACGTTGCAACGGACGGACGGACGGACGGACGGACGGACGGACGGACGGACGGACGGACGGACGGACGGACGGACGGACGGACGGACAGACGGACATCCATTTTTCGACTCCTCTGGTGATGCTGATTCAGAATATATATACTTTATAGGGTCGGAGATGTCTCCTAAGGTGCGTTGCAAACTTCTGGCTAAAAAATTAATTTTCCCTTTTTAAAAAAAAAAAAAAAATTCCCCAAAATTAAAACAAGTCGGAAAGGCTACAGTCGAGCTGACTCGACTGTGACATACCCGCTACAATTCTTCGGAAAAACACGTGCCAAATGTGAACAATGCGTTCTTGCTTTTTATTTCTTTCTGTCTCTAATTTGTTTTGCCTATGCAAGTTCCACTCAATTCTTATTGGATGTTGACCATTGCTTTTATTACTTTGCAGTTATAAATTATACATACTTATATGCTGCCTCACAATACATCTCAACATATCTAAAAAGTTGCCACATAATTAAAAAAAGTTGTCTGCTGCTGGTGTTGAAATCGGGTACTAACATTAGGAAAAACCGACAAAAGCACATGGCCACAGGGCAATACTATTTCTTGAATATCTTCCTTATTTATCGGCCGATCTTATTGAAACTTACGCAACAAGCCCGCATGGTGGTTTTTATCACATGTATAAAAAATATAAAAAATGCTGTAGAGCTATATTTGCAGCTACAATCGACTTTTTTTCGATTTGTGGGGGCGGATGGAGGCGTGGCGAAAATCCAAAATAAACTTGATCTGCGTGCAGAATTAACACATATTGTCCCCAAATTTGGTAGCTCTAGCTCTTATAATAGCTGAGATCTAGGTTTTCACACGGACGGACAGACAGACAGACGGACAGATGGACAGACGGACATGGCTATATCGACTCGGCTGTTCATGCTGATTCAGAATATATATACTTTATGGGGTCGGTGATGTCTCCTTCTGCCTGTTACAAACATTTTCGGTTGGCACAAAGTTATAATACCCTTATACTCTTCGTGTAGCGGGTATAATTAGTAAAAATAATTGTAATTAAAAAAAATCGTAATGAAAATGGAAGTCGAGAAGATGATTTTGGGTCAAATCCACATTCAAATGGGGATCTTTTTTCCCGGTCTACAAGAGTTTTTTTTCTTAAAATTGAAGCTAAAATTATAACAATAAATCTAATTATTATAATTACTATGGAGATAAAAATTATTGAAAGAATTATTTATACTATTATTAATAGACCTTATGATTGGAAGTCAAATATACTTTTATACTATATAAATAATTAAAAATTAACCTCCTCATCAATAAATTGTGATATATAAAAATAATCATACTACATCAACAAAATGTCAATACCATGCGGCTGCTTCAAATCCAAAGTGATGGTTTTTTGAAAAATGATTATTTAAATGTCGTAATAAACAAGTTAATAAGAAAGTTGTTCCAATTAAAACATGAATTCCGTGGAACCCTGTTGCTATGAAAAATGTTGACCCATACACTGAGTCAGCAATTGTGAAAGGTGCCTCGATATATTCGTAAGCTTGAAGAATTGAAAAATATACCCCCAATAAAACTGTGAAAAATAAACCTTGTGAGGTTTGTGAATGATTTCCTTCTATTAAACTATGGTGTGCCCAGGTTACAGTAACCCCAGAAGCCAATAAAATAGCTGTATTTAATAAAGGAATTTGAAATGGGTTAAATGAAATAATACCTGCTGGAGGTCAAGAAGCTCCTAATTCAATAGCGGGAGATAAACTTCTATGAAGAAAAGCTCAAAAAAATCTTACAAAAAATAAAATTTCAGATAAAATAAATAAAATTATTCCCCATCGCAAACCAATAGTTACAGCGTACGTATGTAATCCTTGATAAGTTCCTTCACGTGATACATCTCGTCATCATTGATACACTGTTAAAATTGTAATAATATTTCCTAAAAAAAAAAATGAAAGCAAGGCTACCTTCGGCTTGCCGAAGGTTTCATACCCTTGCAGTTATACAAAATATAAAATATATTTGGATTGCTGCTGGTTTCTGTGGTATTTATTGAACAATTATAACAGTACAGGAAGTCAAGATTTTGACCTGATTAAGGCTATGAATCAAACACCTGCTTCGAAAAAAAATAATTCTACCTTCTTAATGATTTTGTATATACCTTGATTTCTTATATACTTAACACAAAATGTTATGAGGAAATGTCTATGTGTTGTAAAGGATCTGTTGGTCATAAAATATAAATAAATTTGGAAAGTTCTCATTCAAAAATGCGTTTGAATAACAGCTACGTGATTTTTTGTAATAGTACGCAGATTTCCATAAAATTGCAACATGAACCTTCATGAGGCCGATCGTTGATCTTTATAAGTTATAAAAGTTCGATTTCGAACTTTATTATTAGGGACACAATTAGATTTGGATGTGGTAAGCCTGATAGCTATATCTTGAAATATAACGAAAATCGGCCGATAGGCTCCATGACAGCTATACGATATATCAGTCCGATCTGGCCCGTTCCGACTTATTTAAAGAGGGCAGAAATAAGAAGCTTGTGAGCAAAGTTTCATGAAGATAGCTCAATAACTGGGGGACTAATTTGTGTTGCAACAGACAAACGGACTGACTGATTGTTCCTATAACAGCTATAGAATATAAACGTCTGAGATATTTAAATGGAAAAACTAAGGGCGGGTTACTGTATAACATTAAAAAGTATTGATAATGTTCGGTATTTCCAAAAACAAAACGGGTTTGCATACAAAAACCCTGATTTCAGCCGATTGTTCTTATGGCAGCTATATGTTATAATGGTCCGATTTTGATACAATTTTGACAGCACATTAAGAACGTAATAAGAATAGGATTTGCCAAATCTTGTTGCAATATCTTGAAAAACAACAAAAATCGGCCGATAGCTTCTTTGACAGCTATACGATATATCAGTCCGATCTGGCTCGTTCCGACTTATTTACAGCCTACAGCAATAATAAGCTTGTGTGCCAAGTTTCATGAAGATAGCTCAATAACTGGGGGACTAATTTGAGTTGCAACAGACAGACGGACTGACTGATTGTTCCTATAACAGCTATAGAATATAAACGTCTGAGATATTTAAATGGAAAAACTAAGGGCGGGTTACTGTATAACATTAAAAAGTATTGATAATGTTCGGTATTTCCAAAAACAAAACGGGTTTGCATACAAAAACCCTGATTTCAGCCGATTGTTCCTATGGCAGCTATATGTTATAATTGTTCGATTTTGATACAATTTTGACAGCACATTAAGAACGTAATAAGAATAGGATTTGCCAAATCTTGTTGCAATATCTTGAAAAACAACAAAAATCGGCCGATAGCTTCTATGACAGCTATACGATATATCGGTCCGATCTGGCTCGTTCCGACTTATTTACAGCCTACAGCAATAATAAGCTTGTGTGCCAAGTTTCATGAAGATAGCTCAATAACTGGGGGACTAATTTGAGTTGCAACAGACAGACGGACTGACTGATTGTTCCTATAACAGCTATAGAATATAAACGTCTGAGATATTTAAATGGAAAAACTAAGGGCGGGTTACTGTATAACATTAAAAAGTATTGATAATGTTCGGTATTTCCAAAAACAAAACGGGTTTGCATACAAAAACCCTGATTTCAGCCGATTGTTCCTATGGCAGCTATATGTTATAATGGTTCGATTTTGATACAATTTTGACAGCACATTAAGAACGTAATAAGAATAGGATTTGCCAAATCTTATTGCAATATCTTGAAAAACAACAAAAATCGGCCGATAGCTTCTATGACAGCTATACGATATATCGGTCCGATCTGGCTCGTTCCGACTTATTTACAGCCTACAGCAATAATAAGCTTGTGTGCCAAGTTTCATGAAGATAGCTTAATAACTGGGGGACTAATTTGAGTTGCAACAGACAGACGGACTGACTGATTGTTCCTATAACAGCTATAGAATATAAACGTCTGAGATATTTAAATGGAAAAACTAAGGGCGGGTTACTGTATAACATTAAAAAGTATTGATAATGTGCGGTATTTCCAAAAACAAAACAGGTTTGCATACAAAAACCCTGATTTCAGCCGATTGTTCCTATGGCAGCTATATGTTATACTGGTTCGATTTTGATACAATTTTGACAGCACATTAAGAACGTAATAAGAATAGGATTTGCCAAATCTTGTTGCAATATCTTGAAAAACAACAAAAATCGGCGGATAGCTTCTATGACAGCTATACGATATATCGGTCCGATCTGGCTCGTTCCGACTTATTTACAGCCTACATCAATAAGAAGCTTGTGTGCCAAGTTTCATGAAGATAGCTCAAAAACTGAGAGACTAGTTTGCGTTGCAACAGACGGACGGACGGACGGACGGACGGACGGACGGACGGACGGACAGACGGACATCCATTTTTCGACTCCTCTGGTGATGCTGATTCAGAATATATATACTTTATAGGGTCGGAGATGTCTCCTAAGGTGCGTTGCAAACTTCTGGCTAAAATTAATATACCCTCTGCAAGGGTATAATAAAGAAGTATCATATTGATGGAGTCATTTAATTATTCCTGAAACTGTTGTTATAGCTCCGATTGCTCCTGTTAATGGCCAAGGGCTATAATCAACTAAATGAAAGGGGTGATTTGAATGTGTAGACATTATATATACACACATATATATATATATATATATATATATATATATTAATTTACTTCTCTAGAGTAGAGTGTTCTTAATACAGCAAATACATAAGATTGAATTATGGCAACAGCCGATTCAAGAACTAATAAAGCAATTTGTCCTACTAATAAAAAAGTTACTAAAAAATAAGATATAGAGGGTCCTGTATTTCCCAATAGCGTTAATAATAGATGTCCGGCGATTATATTAGCAGTTAAACGAACAGCTAATGTTCCGGGTCGAATTACATTTCTAATTGTTTCAATACATACTATAAATGGCATAAGAATAGCAGGTGTACCTTGAGGCACTAAATGAGCAAATATATGTTGAGTGTGATTAATTCATCCGTAGCACATAAATGATATATTTAATATATTATAATATATTATATTATATAATATTTTAATAATTTTAGTTTGACATACTAATGTTATATAATTTAACTAATTTTTTATTAGTTCATTAGAAGTAAGTGCTAATTTACTATAAAATGGTTTAAGAGACCAGTACTTGCTTTCAGTCATCTAATGATGAATTTATATTTTTAGAAATTCATTTAATAAAATAATTTACAGGAACTCTTTCAATTACAATAGGTATAAAACTATGATTTGCCCCACAAATTTCAGAGCATTGGCCAAAAAATAAACCCGGCCGATTAATGAAAAAATTTGTTTGATTTAATCGCCCGGGGGTTCCGTCTACTTTTACACCTAAAGCAGGGATAGTTCATGAATGAATAACATCAGCAGCTGTTACTAAAATTCGAATTTGGGAATTTATAGGTAAAACGATTCGGTTATCTACATCTAATAATCGAAATCCATCATTTGAAAGTTCATTTGTTGGAATTATATAAGAATCAAATTCAATATTATTAAAATCTGAATATTCATATCTTCAGTATCATTGATGACCAATTCTTTTTAAAGTAACTGAAGGTTCATTAATTTCATCTAAAAGATATAATAAACGTAAAGAAGGAAAAGCAATAAATAATAAAATAATAGCTGGTAAAATTGTTCAAATTATTTCAATTAATTGACCATGTAATAAAAATCGATTAATGTAAGAATTAAAAAATAATATAAATATTAAATACCCCACTAAAATTGTAATTATTACTAAAATTAATAATGCGTGATCGTGGAAAAAAATTAATTGTTCCATTAAAGGCGAAGCTCTATCTTGAAGACCTAAGTTAGCTCATGTTGACATTTATTCTAATAAAAGTAAAATACTTTATATATGGAGCTTAAATCCATTGCACTAATCTGCCACATTCGAAATTAATTTGTAAGTAAAGGTAATTCAGAATAACTATGTTCAGCGGGGGGAGTATTTTGATATCATTCAATAGAAGAATTTCATTGAATTGGATAGATTACTTGTCGTTGAGATACTAATCTTTCTCAAATAATATAAAAAAAGAATAAAATTCCCAATAATGAAATTGATGAGCCGATTGTTGAAATTACATTTCATGTTGTGTAAGCATCTGGGTAATCAGAATATCGTCGAGGCATTCCGGCTAATCCCAAGAAATGTTGAGGAAAAAATGTTAAATTTACTCCAATAAATATAATAATAAATTGACTTTTTAATCATTTATTATTTAATGTTAACCCTGTGAATAGGGGGTATCAATGAATAAATCCAGCCATAATTGCGAATACTGCCCCTATTGATAATACATAGTGAAAGTGAGCCACTACATAATAAGTATCGTGTAAAATAATATCAACTGATGAGTTAGCTAATACTACTCCTGTTAATCCCCCCACTGTAAATAAAAATACGAATCCTAAAGCCCATAAAATAGCTGGGTTCTTACTCCCCAGTTGAGCTCCATGTAGAGTTGCTAATCAACTGAAAATTTTAATTCCAGTTGGTACGGCAATAATTATAGTTGCAGATGTAAAATAGGCTCGTGTATCAACGTCTATCCCAACTGTAAATATATGATGGGCTCAGACAATAAATCCTAATAATCCAATAGCTAGTATAGCGTAAATTATTCCCAATGATCCAAAAGTTTCCTTTTTACCAGATTCTTGACTAATAATGTGGGAAATTATACCAAACCCGGGTAAAATTAAAATATAAACTTCTGGGTGACCAAAAAATCAAAATAAATGTTGGTATAAAATTGGGTCTCCCCCCCCGGCAGGGTCAAAAAATGAAGTATTTAAATTTCGGTCAGTTAAAAGTATAGTAATTGCCCCAGCTAAAACCGGTAAAGATAATAATAATAATAAAGCTGTAATTACAACTGATCACACAAATAAAGGTATTCGATCAAATGTAATTCCGGATGATCGCATATTAATTACAGTTGTAATAAAATTTACAGCCTCTAAAATTGATGAAATACCGGTCAAATGTAAAGAAAAAATAGCTAAATCAACTGAAGCCCCCCGTGAGCAATTCCCGAAGATAGGGGGGTAAACTGTTCAACGTGTTCCAGCCCCATTTTCTACTATACTTCTTACTAATAAAAGAGATAGGGCGGGGGGAAGAAGTCAAAATCTTATATTATTTATTCGTGGAAAAGCCATATCGGGGGCTCCTAGTATTAAAGGAACTAATCAATTTCCGAATCCCCCAATTATAATAGGTATAACTATAAAAAAAATTATAACAAAAGCGTGGGCAGTTACAATTACATTATAAATTTGATCGTCTCCGATTAGGGCTACCGGGTGCCCCAATTCAGCCCGAATTAAAATTCTTAAAGATGTTCCCACTATTCCAGCTCAAGCCCCAAAAATAAAATATAATGTTCCAATATCTTTATGATTTGTTGAGAATAATCATTGTCGCGATTAAGTGGCTGAAAATAGGCGATAGATTGTAAATCTATTTATAAGAAATATTCTTCTTAATCATTAAAGGTCTTATAGTCAATAATGACATCAAACTGCAATTTTGAAGGGGAATTAAAATTACTAAGGCTTAAAGGGATTCCTATATTTATAGCTTTGAAGGCTATTAGTTTATTTAACTTAAAGCCTTAAATAAAATAAAATATAGAAATTAAAAATAATCCAAATGTTAAAATTAAGTATAAATTTATATTTAATTTATTGAATTGAGAATTTAATATTCAATTATTTTCAAAATAATTTAATATAAATGCAGAATAACAAATTCGCAGATAAAACAAGAAAGCGAGGCTACCTTCGGCTTGCCGAAAGTTTCATACCCTTGCAGTTATACAAAATATAAAATATATTTGGATTGCTGCTGGTTTCTGTGGTATTAATTGAACAATTAAAACAGTACAGGAAGTCGAGATTTTTACCTGATTAAGGCTATGAATCAAACACTTGCTTCGAAAAAAATAATTCTACCTTTTTAATGCTTTTGTATATACCTGGATTTCTTATATACTTAACACAAAATGTTATGAGGAAATGTCTCTGTGTTGTAAAGGATCTGTTGATCATAAAATCTATGTTTGAAAAGTTCTCATTCAAAAATGCGTTTGACAGCTATATGATTTTTTGTTTAACAGCTACATGTAATAGTACTCAGGTTTCCATAAAATTGCAACATGAACCTTCATTACGCCGATCGTTGATCCTTATAAGTTATAAAAGTTCGATTACGAACTTTATTATTAGGGACACACTTAGATTTGGATGTGGTAAGCCTGATAGCTATATCTTGAAATATAACGAAAATCGGCCGATACGCTCCACGACAGCTATACGATATATCAGTCCGATCTGGCCCGTTCCGAGTTATTTAAAGAGAGCAGAAATAAGAAGATTGTGAGCAAAGTTTCATGAAGATAGCTCAATAACTGGGGGACTAATTTGCGTTGCAACAGACAGACGGACTGACTGATTGTTCCTATAACAGCTATAGAATATAAACGTCTGAGATATTTAAATGGAAAAACTAAGGGCGGGTTACTGTATAACATTAAAAAGTATTGATAATGTGCGGTATTTCCAAAAACAAAACAGGTTTGCATACGAAAACCCTGATTTCAGCCGATTGTTCCTATGGCAGCTATATGTTATAGTGGTCCGATTTTGATACAATTTTGACAGCACATTAAGAACGTAATAAGAATAGGATTTGCCAAATCTTGTTGCAATATCTTGAAAAACAACAAAAATCGGCCGATAGCTTCTATGACAGCTATACGATATATCGGTCCGATCTGGCTCGTTCCGACTTATTTACAGCCTACATCAATAATAAGCTTGGGTGCCAAGTTTCATGAAGATAGCTCAAAAACTGGGGGACTAATTTGCGTTGCAACAGACAGACGGACTGACTGATTGTTCCTATAACAGCTATAGAATATAAACGTCTGAGATATTTAAATGGAAAAACTAAGGGCGGGTTACTGTATAACATTAAAAAGTATTGATAATGTGCGGTATTTCCAAAAACAAAACAGGTTTGCATACGAAAACCCTGATTTCAGCCGATTGTTCCTATGGCAGCTATATGTTATAGTGGTCCGATTTTGATATAATTTTGACAGCACATTAAGAACGTAATAAGAATAGGATTTGCCAAATCTTGTTGTAATATCTTGAAAAACAACAAAAATCGGCCGATAGCTTCTATGACAGCTATACGATATATCGGTCCGATCTGGCTCGTTCCGACTTATTTACAGCCTACATCAATAATAAGCTTGGGTGCCAAGTTTCATGAAGATAGCTCAAAAACTGAGAGACTAGCTTGCGTTGCAACAGACGGACGGACGGACGTACGGACGGACATCCATTTTTCGACTCCTATGGTGGTCCGATCTGGCTCGTTCCGACTTATTTACAGCCTGTAAAATTTATTATTAAATATATATTAAATTATAAATAATTATATATTTCTATATAGTTATATATATATAAATATAATTATTTAATTATATAAAAATATATTTAATTATAATAATTTATATATTTATTATATATATTCTATATAGATATATATATAATTATAATAATTTATAAATTTATTATATATATATAATAATAATTAAATTAGATAAATTATTAATATATTTAATTTTAATTAATTATTATATATTTTTGAATTTTAAAATTTTTTATTTAAATTAATAGATATATATTAATTAATTAAAAATTTATATATATATAAATAAATAAGTATAAATTAATATATATATATATGCATATAAATTTTTAATTAATATATATATATATATATATAAAAAAAAAAAATGGAGGTACCTATATTTAGGGATAAATATATTTATTAAATTAATTGTTATTTAATTATTAATAAAATAAATTTAATTACTAATAAAATTAATAGTTAATATATATATATATATATAATATTTATTATATTAAAATTTATTTAATTGTTGTTAATAACGTAAATTTAATTAAATTAATTTTAATTATTTATAAGTTATATATATATATATATATATATGTATAATTTTTTATTATTAAAATAAATTTTCATGTAAATTAAGTTAATATTAAGTTATTAATTTATTTCTAATAAAAATAAATTAATTATAATAAATTTTATTTATAAATTTATGCGGGGGATAATTAACTTATTTTATTATCAGATTAAGTAATTAAAAATAATTATTATAAAATTAAAAACTTTTTAAAAAAAAAAATTATTAATTTTATTTATTAAGTTAAAATAAATTGATTTAAATAATAATTAATAAATAATTAAATAAAATTTAAAAGTTTTATTTTGGCTTAAAAATTTATTGTTAATTTGATTTATATGTAAATTTTTGTAAGAATTTTTGTTAATTTTAAAAGTTAATAAATTTTTTATAGTCGCAGTAATTAATTTTGTTAATTAAAGAAATTTAGAAACAGTAATATTAAATAGTATAGATAAAATTGGTGCCAGCAATCGCGGTTACACTAGTTATGCAAATAAATTATTTTAGTAAAAGTTAAATTGTTTATAATTTAAATAAAATTAAGTTTATTAAGTGAAATTTTAAATTTAAAAAAAAATTTTTATTATATTAATTGAAGCTTAAAAATTTTAATAAAAAACTAGGATTAGATACCCTATTATTTAAAATGTAAATTTAATCACTTAAGTAGTAATAGTTATGTTCTTGAAACTTAAAAAATTTGGCGGTATTTTAGTCTATCCAGAGGAACCTGTTTTGTAATCGATAATCCACGATGGACCTTACTTAAGTTTGTATTCAGTTTATATACCGTCGTTATCAGAATATTTTATAAGAATAATAATATTCAATAATTTTAAAAAGAATTTATATCAGATCAAGGTGTAGCTTATATTTAAGTAATAATGGGTTACAATAAAAATATTTAAACGGATAAAATTATGAAAAAATTTTTGAAGGTGGATTTGGCAGTAAAATTATAAAGATTAATAATTTGATTTTAGCTCTAAAATATGTACATATCGCCCGTCGCTCTTATTATTAAGGTAAGATAAGTCGTAACATAGTAGATGTACTGGAAAGTGTATCTAGAATGACAATTTAAAGCTTATTAAGTAAAGTATTTCATTTACATTGAAAAGATTTTTGTGCAAATCAATATAAATTGATTAGATTTTATTTATTAATTTATTTTATTTATTTATTTAATTTATTAAAAATAATTTTAAAAAATAAAGTTTTAGTATTGTTTAAAGAAAAAATAAATTTTATTATAGTTTAATAGTATTGTGAAAGAAAATTGAAATAAATTGAAAAATTTTTATTTTAAAAGAAAATTTAATTTATTGTACCTTGTGTATCAGCGTTTTTTAAATAAAAAATAATAAAATATTTTTCTCGATTTTAAAAGAGTTAATATAGTATAAAAGTTAATGTAATAAAATTATTTTAAATATTATATTAGAAATGAAATGTTATTCGTTTTTAAAGGTATCTAGTTTTTAAAGAAATGAATTTAATTCAGAAATTATAAATTTATTTAAAAGTTTGTAATAATTAAATAATTTATAATTTTAATATTTTATGGGATAAGCTATAAGATAAATTTTTAAAAATAATAATAATAAATAATAAATATATGCTTAGAATTAGCAATTATTAAAAATTATGTTATAATTTATTTTATAATAATTATTATTTATTAAATTTTAATAATTTATTTAAATATTAATTTTAATTTTAAAAATTAAGTAATTATGAAAAAATTAGTATATTTTATTGTAAAAATAAATTTAAGTGAAAAGTTTAAATAAAGAATTCGGCAAAAATAATGTTCGCCTGTTTAACAAAAACATGTCTTTTTGAATTAAATTTAAAGTCTAACCTGCCCACTGAAATTTTAAATGGCCGCAGTATTCTAACTGTGCAAAGGTAGCATAATCATTAGTCTTTTAATTGAAGGCTGGAATGAATGGTTGGACGAAATATTAACTGTTTCATTTAAATTTTTTATAGAATTTTATTTTTTAGTCAAAAAGCTAAAATTTAATTAAAAGACGAGAAGACCCTATAAATCTTTATATTTTGTTTATTTTAATTAAAAAGATTAATTTTATTATAATAATTGAAAATATTTTATTGGGGTGATATTAAAATTTAAAAAACTTTTAATTTTTAAAAACATTAATATATGAATAATTGATCCATTAATAATGATTAAAAAATTAAGTTACTTTAGGGATAACAGCGTAATTTTTTTGGAGAGTTCATATCGATAAAAAAGATTGCGACCTCGATGTTGGATTAAGATATAATTTTGGGTGTAGCCGTTCAAATTTTAAGTCTGTTCGACTTTTAAATTCTTACATGATCTGAGTTCAAACCGGCGTAAGCCAGGTTGGTTTCTATCTTTAATAAAATATAATATTTTAGTACGAAAGGACCAAATATTAAAATAATTTTATTTTTAATAAAGAATATAATTAATTTATAAATATATAGCATATATCATGTTTATATGGGCTATTTTGGCAGATTAGTGCAATAAATTTAGAATTTATTTATGTAAATTTTTATTACAAATAGTACTTGTTTTATATAGAATTAATTATATCTTTAATTGGTAGTTTATTATTAATTATCTGTGTTTTAGTAAGAGTGGCTTTTTTAACATTATTAGAACGTAAGGTTTTAGGTTATATTCAAATTCGTAAGGGTCCTAATAAAGTTGGTTTAATAGGAATTCCTCAACCCTTTTGTGATGCGATTAAGTTATTTACAAAGGAACAAACTTATCCTTTGTTGTCTAATTATTTAAGTTATTATATTTCGCCAATTTTTTCTTTATTTTTATCTTTAGTTGTTTGAATATGTTTTCCCTTTTTAGTAAAATTATATTCTTTTAATCTTGGAGGTTTATTTTTTTTGTGTTGTACGAGTTTAGGTGTGTATACTGTAATGGTTGCGGGTTGGTCTTCAAATTCAAATTATGCTTTATTAGGGGGGTTGCGGGCTGTTGCCCAAACTATTTCGTATGAAGTTAGATTATCTTTAATTTTATTATCATTTATTTTTTTAATTGGAAGCTATAATTTTCTTTATTTTTATTATTACCAAATTTATTTGTGATTTTTTATTATTTTATTCCCTATAGCTTTAGTTTGATTAGTAATTTCTTTAGCTGAAACTAATCGAACACCTTTTGATTTTGCTGAAGGAGAATCTGAATTAGTTTCAGGGTTTAACGTAGAATA
Organism: Zaprionus inermis; assembly: GCA_018151445.1. Taxonomy (NCBI): domain Eukaryota; kingdom Metazoa; phylum Arthropoda; class Insecta; order Diptera; family Drosophilidae; genus Zaprionus; species Zaprionus inermis. The sequence continues at coordinate 53,121 of JAECXD010000644.1, read as the reverse complement.
TAGAAGAGGGGGTTTTGCTTTAATTTTTTTAGCTGAGTATGCAAGAATTTTATTTATAAGAATATTATTTTGTGTAATTTTTTTAGGAAGAGATGTTTTTAATATTTTATTTTATATTAAATTAATATTAATTTCATTTGTTTTTATTTGAGCACGAGGAACTTTACCTCGATTTCGTTATGATAAATTAATATATTTAGCTTGAAAATGTTTTTTACCTTTTTCTTTAAATTATTTAATATTTTTTATTGGTTTTAAAATTTTAATTTTTTCTTTTTTATTATGAATTAATTTTAGTAAAGTTAATAGAAAATAATATTTCTATCTTATGTTTTCAAAACATATGCTTATTCAAGCTCATTAACTTATTGATTAATTTAATAAGTTATCTCATCATTTATTAATTAAAGGATTAATTAAATAGTACAAAAAATAAATGACTGTTAAAATTTGTCCGATTAATACATAGGGTTCTTCTACAGGTCGTGCCCCAATTCATGTTAATAAAATTACTGTTATTACTATAATTCAAAATAAAATTTGGTTAATTGGATAAAATTGAATTCCTCGGAATTTTCTTAAATTATAAAATGGTAAAATTATTAAAATTGCAATTGATAAAATTAAAGCGATTACTCCCCCTAATTTATTAGGGATAGATCGAAGAATAGCATAAGCAAATAAAAAATATCATTCAGGTTGGATATGGGCTGGGGTTACTAATGGATTAGCAGGAATAAAATTATCAGGGTCTCCTAATAAATAAGGATTAATTAGTACTAAGGTAATTAGAATAAAAAATATAATAATAAATCCGACGATATCCTTATATGTAAAATATGGGTGGAATGGGATTTTATCAATGTTAGAATTTACTCCAATAGGGTTATTAGATCCTGTTTGGTGTAAAAATAATAAATGAATTATTACTATTGCAAGAACAATAAAAGGTAAAATGAAATGAAAGGTAAAAAATCGTGTTAATGTGGCGTTATCAACAGCAAATCCCCCTCAGACTCATTGTACAAGGTCTAACCCTAAATAGGGAACTGCAGATAAAAGATTAGTAATTACTGTTGCCCCTCAAAATGATATTTGACCTCATGGCAGTACATACCCTATAAATGCTGTTCCTATTACTAAAAATAAGATAATTACTCCGATTATTCAAGTAGGTGTAAATAAATATGATCCGTAATATATTCCTCGTCCTACATGAAGATAAATACAAATAAAAAAAAATGATGCCCCGTTAGCATATATATCGAATAATCAGCCATAATTTACATCTCGACAAATATGGTTTACTCTATAAAAAGCTAAATTTACATCTGCTGTGTAATGTATTGCTAGAAATAGTCCGGTTAAAATTTGGATAATTAAACATAATCCTAATAAAGACCCAAAATTTCATCAACTTGAAATATTTCTAGGAGCTGGTAAATCAACTAATGCGTTATTAGCAATTTTAAATAAAGGATGTGAAGTTCGTAAAGGTTTGTTCATTAATTTATTATTCGGAGAGGTCCTTTAAATAATTTAGTGATTTTTACAATAACAATTAAAGTAATTAATAAATAATTTATTAAAAGAATTGTAATTAAATTAGTTGGGAAATTATATAATTTATTTAAAGATAAAGAATTTTCTGAAAAATAAGTATATAGATTTGAAATTGATTTTATTTCGTTATTTAATAAAAATGAAATAAAAGTATTTTTGTCAATAATTAATGAAATAATAGATAAAATTATAAATATAATAAAAGAAAATAATGCTAATTTAATTGATAAATTAAATATTTCATTAGAAGCTAAAGATGTTACATAAATAAATAAAACTAATATACCTCCAAGAAAAATTAAAAATAAAATATATGAAAATCAAAATGTTTTTGTGATTAGGCCGGTTCTTAGACAAATTAAAACAGTTTGAATTAATAAAGTTAATCCTATAGCCAATGGGTGAAATATATTAATAAAAATAATTGAAGATAAAAAAATTAAAGAGTATAAAATTAATTGAATAATATCAAGAGGTAGTTTATGTAAAATATTAATTTTGGGGATTAATGAAAAAGAAATTCTTTTCTCTTGAAGTTTTAAAAGAATTAATCTTATTTTTGATTTACAAGACCAATGTTTTTATTAAACTATTAAAACTAATGATTATAATTTTATATTGAAGATTTCCTATAATTTTATTTATTTTAGGGCTATTTTGTTTTGTTTCTAATCGAAAACATTTATTATCAATATTATTGAGTTTAGAGTATATTGTTTTAATTTTATTTTTTATATTATTTATTTATTTAAATATATTAAATTATGAAAATTATTTTAGCATAATATTTTTAACTTTTAGAGTTTGTGAGGGGGCTTTGGGCCTATCAATTTTAGTATCAATAATTCGTACACATGGAAATGATTATTTTCAATCTTTTAGAATTATATAATATAAATTATGTTAAAATTAGTATTTTTTTTGAGATTTTTAATCCCTTTGTGTTTTATTAATAATATATTTTGAATGGTACAGATTTTATTATTTTTTATAAGTTTTTTATTTTTGTTAATAAATAATTTTATAAATTATTGAATAAATATTTCTTATTTTTTAGGGGCTGATATATTATCTTACGGATTAATTTTATTAAGCTTATGAATTTGTGCTTTAATATTATTAGCAAGAGAGAGTGTTTATAAATATAATAATTATAAAAATTTATTTTTATTAAATATTGTAATTTTATTATTGTTATTAGTTTTAACATTTAGAAGAATAAGTTTATTTATATTTTATTTATTTTTTGAGAGAAGATTAATTCCAACATTATTTTTAATTTTAGGGTGGGGGTACCAACCTGAGCGGTTACAGGCTGGTATTTATTTATTATTTTACACTTTATTAGTTTCATTACCGATATTAATTGGTATTTTTTATTTTATAAGTAAAACTTATACAGTAAATTTTTATCTTTTAAATAATTATATATTTAATTATGATTTATTATATTTTTGTATAATGAGAGCATTTTTAGTAAAAATACCTTTATATATTTTTAGTTCATTTATGACTGCCAAAGGCTCATGTTGAAGCCCCTGTTTCTGGTTCTATAATTTACCGATAACAAAATAATTAGGTTATGGTATGTTACGAGTTGTTTCTATTTTACAAACAATAAATTTAAAATATAGATTTATTTGAATTAGAATTAGATTAGTAGGGGGGGTTTTAGTTAGATTAGTTTGTTTACGTCAAACTGATTTAAAAGCTTTAATTGCTTATTCTTCTGTTGCTCATATGGGGATTGTTTTAGCTGGACTTTTAACTATGAGATATTGAGGATTAAGAGGATCTTATAGTTTAATAATTGCTCATGGACTCTGTTCTTCTGGGTTATTTTGTTTAGCCAATGTTTCTTATGAACGGTTAGGAAGACGAAGTTTATTAATTAATAAGGGGCTATTAAATTTTATGCCTGTAATAGCTTTATGGTGATTTTTATTGAGTTCTGCTAATATAGCGGCTCCCCCTACATTAAATTTATTAGGAGAAATTTCTTTATTAAATAGAATTGTTTCTTGATCTTGGGTTTCAATAATTATATTGTCTTTACTTTCATTTTTTAGAGCTGCCTATACTTTATATCTGTATTCTTTTAGTCAGCACGGAAAAATTTTTTCTAGAGTTTATGCATTTAGAGGGGGTAAAATTCGTGAATATTTGTTAATAATATTACATTGATTACCTTTAAATTTATTAATTATAAAAAGAGAAATATGTATTTCATGGTTATATTTAAATAGTTTAAAAAAAATACTAATTTGTGGTGTTAGTGATATGAGTTATTCATTTTAGATCGTGAAATATTTATCAATTTGTAGAATTAGATTTTTAAGTTTAATTTCTATTAGTTTTTCATTATTTTTAATTAGATTAAATTTTTTATTAAAAAATTTAGTTTATTTTATTGAATGAGAATTAATTTCATTAAATTCTGTATCTATCATTATAACATTATTATTTGACTGAATGAGTCTCTTATTTATATCTTTTGTTTTAATAATTGCTTCTTTGGTGATTTTTTATAGAAAAGAATATATAAGAGGAGATGAAAATATTAATCGTTTTATTATATTAGTTTTAATATTTGTTTTATCAATAATATTATTAATTATTAGTCCTAATTTAATTAGAATTTTATTAGGGTGAGATGGCTTAGGACTAGTTTCTTATTGTTTAGTAATTTATTTTCAAAATATTAAATCTTATAATGCTGGGATATTAACTGCACTTTCTAATCGAATTGGGGATGTCGCCCTATTATTAGCTATTGCTTGAATATTAAATTATGGAAGTTGAAATTATATTTTTTACCTGGAAATTATACAAAATGATTTTGTAATAATAATTATTGGTGCTTTAGTTATACTGGCAGCTATAACAAAAAGAGCTCAAATTCCTTTTTCTTCATGGTTACCTGCTGCTATAGCCGCCCCTACTCCTGTGTCTGCTTTAGTACATTCTTCTACTTTAGTAACTGCAGGGGTATATTTATTAATTCGGTTTAATATTTTATTAGTTAATTCTTGAACAGGTCAATTATTACTTTTATTGTCTGGGTTAACAATATTTATAGCTGGTTTAGGGGCTAATTTTGAATTTGATTTAAAAAAAATTATTGCTTTATCTACTTTAAGTCAATTAGGGCTAATAATAAGAATTTTATCTATAGGGTTTTATAAATTAGCTTTTTTTCATTTATTAACTCATGCTTTATTTAAAGCGCTATTATTTATGTGTGCTGGAGCTATTATTCATAATATAAATAATTCTCAAGATATTCGTTTAATGGGGGGCTTAAGAATTCATATACCTTTAACTTCTGCTTGTTTTAATGTATCTAATTTAGCTCTTTGTGGGATACCTTTTTTGGCGGGGTTTTATTCAAAGGATATAATTTTAGAGGTGGTTATAGTTAGTCATGTTAATATATTTTCTTTTTTTTTATACTTTTTTTCAACTGGTTTAACTGTTTGCTATTCTTTTCGGTTAGTCTATTATTCAATAACTGGGGAATTAAATTGTAGAAGATTAAATATGTTAAATGATGAAGGTTGGATTATATTGCGAGGCATATTAGGTTTATTATTTATAAGAATTATTGGAGGGAGAATATTAAATTGATTGATTTTTCCTTACCCCTATATAATTTGTTTGCCCTTATATATAAAATTATTAACTTTGTTTGTTTGTGTGAGAGGTGGGTTATTTGGATATTTAATTTCTTTTATAAAATTATACAGTTTGAATAAATCTTTAATTAATTATGATTTAACAATATTTTTAGGGTCAATATGGTTTATACCAATTCTTAGAACCTACAAATTAATTTTTTTTCCTTTAAATTATGGCAATGTTATTTTAAAAAGATTTGATCAAGGTTGATCAGAATATTTTGGGGGTCAAAATTTATATCAAAAATTAGTAAAATATTCTCAAATTTTATTTTTAATGCACAATAATAATTTAAAAATTTATTTAATATTGTTTGTACTATGGGCATTAATTTTATTAAATTTTTTATTATTTATATATTCAAATAGCTTATAATTAGAGTATAACATTGAAGATGTTAGGGAGATTTATATAATCTTTGAATATTTTGAATTGTTTTTAGTAATTTATAAAAAAAAAGATTTTATTTTTACAATGAAAATGTAAAGTTTTGTTTAAACTATATAAATAAGAAGTATAAATGGAATTTAACCATTAAAAGAAAAAAGTTAGCAGCTTTTACTTGATCACCATACTTCCTTAATTGGAGTTAATACTCAATTATATCATTAACAGTGATAGGCCTCTATTTTGGCTTCAATTAATATTAGATAGAATAAGGGTAATTTACCTAAGATTAGGTCGAAACTAATTGCGATGTATCGCTTCATATTCTGTATATATATATATATATATATATATATATAAGGTAGATTGAAAAATCAATACTTTTTGAATGCAAATCAAATGTTATAATTAACTACAACCCTATTAATTTGACCAATTTAATATGCCTTGATTTCATTCATGGTATAGTCCAATTAATAAAATAATAATAAAAATGATTGAAGTAATTGTTCAAATAAATAAATTAGAAAATTTAATAATAATAATTATAGGTAAAATTAATGCAATTTCTACATCAAAAATTAGAAAAATAATTGTAATTAAAAAAAATCGTAAGGAAAATGGAAGTCGAGAGGATGATTTTGGGTCAAACCCACATTCAAATGGGGATCTTTTTTCTCGGTCTACAAGAGTTTTTTTTCTTAAAATTGAAGCTAAAATTATAACAATAAAACTAATGATTATAATTACTATCGAGATAAAAATTATTGAAAGAATTATTTATACTATTATTAATAGACCTTATGATTGGAAGTCAAATATACTTTTTTTATACTATATAAATAATTAAAAATTAACCTCCTCATCAATAAATTGTGATATATAAGAATAATCATACTACATCAACAAAATGTCAGTATCATGCAGCTGCTTCAAATCCAAAGTGATGGTTTTTTGAAAAATGGTTATTTAAATGTCGTAATAAACAAGTTAATAAGAAAGTTGTTCCGATTAAAACATGAATTCCATGGAATCCTGTTGCCATAAAAAATGTTGATCCGTATACTGAGTCAGCAATTGTGAAAGGTGCTTCAATATACTCATAAGCTTGGAGAATTGAAAAATATACTCCCAATAAAACTGTGAAAAATAAACCTTGTGAGGTTTGTGAATGGTTGCCTTCTATTAAGCTATGGTGAGCTCAGGTTACGGTAACCCCAGAAGCCAATAAAATAGCTGTGTTTAATAAAGGAATTTGAAATGGGTTGAATGAAGTAATACCTGCTGGGGGTCAAGAAGCTCCTAATTCAATAGCGGGAGATAAACTTCTATGAAAAAAAGCTCAAAAAAATCTTACAAAAAATAAAATTTCAGATAAAATAAATAAAATTATTCCTCATCGTAAACCAATCGTTACGGCATATGTATGTAATCCTTGATAAGTTCCTTCACGTGATACATCTCGTCATCATTGGTACACTGTTAAAATTGTGATAATATTTCCCAAAAAAAACAAAGAAGTATCATATTGATGGAATCATTTAATTATTCCTGAAACTGTTGTTATAGCTCCGATTGCCCCTGTTAATGGTCAAGGGCTATAATCAACTAAATGAAAGGGGTGATTTGAATGTGTAGACATTATATATATATATATATTAATTTACTTCTCTAGAATAGAGTGTTCTTAATACTGCGAATACATAAGATTGAATTATAGCTACAGCTGATTCAAGAACTAATAAAGCAATTTGCCCCACCAATAAAAAAGTTACTAAAAAATAAGATATAGAAGGCCCCGTATTACCTAATAGTGTTAATAATAAATGTCCGGCGATTATATTAGCGGTTAAACGAACAGCTAGTGTTCCAGGTCGAATTATGTTTCTAATTGTTTCAATACATACTATAAATGGCATAAGAATAGCAGGGGTACCTTGAGGCACTAAATGAGCAAATATATGTTGAGTGTGGTTAATTCATCCGTAACATATAAATGATAATCATAAAGGTAGGGCTAAAGAAAGTGTTAGAGTTAAATGGCTTGTTCTTGTAAAAATATATGGAAATAGGCCTATGAAATTATTAAATAAAATTAATGAGAATAATGAAATGAAAATAAATGAAGATCCGTTATGGCTTATTGGCCCCAATAAAGTTTTAAATTCTTTATGTAAAGTTAAAAGAATTGAATTTCAAAAAATGTTATAACGTGATGGTATAAGTCAATAAATTGAAGGGATTATTAAAAGTCCTAAAAATGTACTTATTCAATTTAATGATAATCCAAAAATTGAAGAGGGGTCAAATACTGAAAATAAATTTGTTATCATTTTCAATTTATTGAATTTAAATTTATATTTTTTAATTCATTTGATTTAGGAGAAGAAGGCATATAAGAGTAATAATTAATTGAACAAAATAAAATAAAAGTAATTGAAAAAATAATAAATAAAATTAATCAAGAAATTGGGGCTATTTGTGGGATTAAAAAATATTAATATTTTAATAATTTTAGTTTGACATACTAATGTTATATAATTTAACTAATTTTTTATTGGTTCATTAGAAGTAAGTGCTAATTTACTATAAAATGGTTTAAGAGACCAGTACTTGCTTTCAGCCATCTAATGATGAATTTACATTTTTAGAAATTCATTTAATAAAATAATTTACAGGGACTCTTTCAATTACAATAGGCATAAAACTATGATTTGCCCCACAAATTTCAGAACATTGACCAAAAAATAAGCCTGGTCGATTAATAAAAAAATTTGTTTGATTTAATCGTCCAGGGGTTCCATCTACTTTTACTCCCAAAGCAGGGATAGTTCATGAATGAATTACATCAGCGGCGGTTACTAAAATTCGAATTTGAGAATTTATGGGTAAAATGATACGATTATCTACATCTAATAATCGAAATCCATCATTTGAAAGTTCATTTGTTGGAATTATGTAAGAATCAAATTCAATATTATTAAAATCTGAATATTCATAGCTTCAGTATCATTGATGGCCAATTCTTTTTAAAGTAACTGAAGGCTCATTAATTTCATCTAAAAGGTATAATAAACGTAAAGAAGGAAAAGCAATAAATAATAAAATAATAGCTGGTAAAATTGTTCAAATTATTTCAATTAATTGACCATGTAATAAAAACCGATTAACGTAAGAATTAAAAAATAATATAAATATTAAATACCCCACTAAAATTGTAATTATTACTAAAATTAACAATGCATGATCATGAAAAAAAATTAATTGTTCCATTAAAGGGGAAGCTCTATCTTGAAGACCTAAGTTAGCTCATGTTGACATTTATTCTAATAAAAGTAAAATACTTTATATATGGAGCTTAAATCCATTGCACTAATCTGCCATATTAGAAATTAATTTGTAAGTAAAGGTAATTCAGAATAGCTATGTTCAGCAGGAGGAGTATTTTGGTATCATTCGATAGAAGAATTTAATTGAATTGGGTAAATTACTTGCCGTTGAGATACTAATCTTTCTCAAATAATATAAAAAAAGAATAAAATTCCTAGTAATGAAATTGATGAACCGATTGTTGAAATTACATTTCATGTTGTGTAAGCATCTGGATAATCAGAGTATCGTCGAGGCATCCCGGCTAACCCTAAGAAGTGTTGAGGAAAAAATGTTAAATTTACTCCGATAAATATAATAATAAATTGACTTTTTAATCATTTATTATTTAATGTTAATCCTGTGAATAGAGGGTATCAATGAATAAATCCAGCTATAATTGCAAATACCGCCCCTATCGATAATACATAGTGAAAGTGGGCTACTACATAATAAGTGTCATGTAAAATGATATCAACTGATGAATTAGCTAATACTACTCCTGTTAATCCTCCTACCGTAAATAAAAATACAAATCCTAAAGCCCATAAAATAGCTGGGGAGTAAGAAAGTTGAGCTCCATGTAAAGTTGCTAATCAACTGAAAATTTTGATTCCGGTTGGTACAGCAATAATTATAGTCGCAGATGTAAAATAGGCTCGTGTATCAACGTCTATTCCAACTGTAAATATATGATGGGCTCAAACAATAAATCCTAATAATCCGATGGCTAATATAGCATAAATTATTCCTAATGACCCAAAAGTTTCCTTTTTACCAGATTCTTGACTAATAATGTGAGAAATTATTCCAAATCCAGGTAAAATTAAAATATAAACTTCTGGGTGACCAAAAAATCAAAATAAATGTTGGTATAAAATTGGGTCTCCTCCCCCAGCGGGGTCAAAAAATGAAGTATTTAAATTTCGGTCAGTTAAAAGTATAGTAATTGCTCCAGCTAAAACCGGTAAAGATAGTAATAATAATAAAGCTGTAATTACAACTGATCATACAAATAAAGGTATTCGGTCAAATGTAATTCCAGATGACCGCATATTAATTACAGTTGTAATAAAATTTACGGCCCCTAAAATTGATGAAATACCAGCTAAATGTAAAGAAAAAATAGCTAAATCAACTGAAGCCCCTCCATGGGCAATTCCTGATGATAGGGGGGGGTAAACTGTTCAACCTGTCCCCGCTCCATTTTCTACTATACTTCTTACTAATAAAAGAGATAGGGCAGGGGGAAGAAGTCAAAATCTTATATTATTTATTCGTGGGAAAGCTATATCAGGGGCCCCTAGTATTAAAGGAACTAATCAGTTTCCGAATCCTCCAATTATAATAGGTATAACTATAAAAAAAATTATAACAAAGGCATGGGCAGTTACAATTACATTATAAATTTGATCATCTCCAATTAGAGCCCCTGGGTGTCCTAATTCAGCTCGAATTAAAATTCTTAAAGATGTTCCTACTATCCCAGCTCAAGCTCCAAAAATAAAATATAATGTTCCAATATCTTTATGATTTGTTGAAAATAACCATTGTCGCGATTAAGTGGCTGAAAATAGGCGGTAGATTGTAAATCTATTTATAAGAAATATTCTTCTTAATCATTAAAGGTCTTATAGTCAATAATGACATCAAACTGCAATTTTGAAGGAGTATTAAAATTACTAAGGCTTAAAGGGATTCCTATATTTACAGCTTTGAAGGCTATTAGTTTATTTAACTTAAAACCTTAAATAGAATAAAATATAGAAATTAAAAATAATCCAAAAATAGAAAAAAATGTTAAAATTAAATATAAATTTATATTTAATTTATTGAATTGAGAATTTAGTCTTCAATTATTTTCAAAATAATTTAATATAAATGCAGAGTAACAAATTCGTAAATAAAAAAATAAAGTAACTAAAGTCGATATCATTAAAATAAATAATTGAAAATATTGTCTATTTAAAGTTATTTGTTCAATTACAATTCATTTGGGTAAAAATCCTAAAAATGGGGGGAGACCTCCTAAAGATAAAAAATTTATAAATAAAGTAAATTTTAAAATTTTTCTGTTTGTAAATCAAGAGAATAATTGGTTTAAATGAAATATTTTGAATAAATTAAATATAAAAATTAAAACAAATGAAAGGAAAGAATAGAATAAAAAATATATAAATCAAATTGATTCGTTAATTATTAATGCTCTTAATATTCACCCTAAATGATTAATTGAAGAAAAAGCTATTAATTTTCGTAAAGAAGTTTGGTTTAGTCCCCCCAATGCCCCTACTGTGACAGAAAAAATTACTCTGATTAATAATAAATTATTTAAATCTAAATAAGAAATTAATATTAATGGAGCAATTTTTTGTCATGTTATTAATAGTAAGGAATTTATTCAAGTTAAACCTTCTATTAAATTTGGGAATCAAAAATGAAATGGAGCAGCCCCTCTTTTTAGTAATAGCGCTGAGAGTAGAATTATTGAAATAAATGATTCATGAATTATTTCTAATCTTATGTTATTTTTTAGTATTAATAAAATAACAGAAAATAATAAAACTGTAGAAGCTAAGGCTTGAGTTAAAAAATATTTTAATGAAGCTTCAGTTGATTTAAAATTATTATAGTTTTCTCTTATCAGGGGAATAAAAGATAACAAATTAATTTCTAATCCTATTCAAGCTCTTAATCAAGAATTAGATGTAACTGTAATTAAGGAACCAATTATTATTATTACTAAAAATAAAATTTTTGAAGAATTATTAAAAATTAAAAAGAAAAGGATTAAAACCTTTATAAATGGGGTATGAGCCCAGTAGCTTTATTAGCTTATCTTTTTATATTTTAGTGTATGACGCACAAAAGTTTTTGATACTTTTAGAAATAGTTTAATTCTATTAAATATAATTTATAATGAATGTGGTAGTATCACATGATTTACCCTATCAAGGTAATCCTTTTTATCAGGCAATTCATTAATAATTAAATAAAAATTAATTTAATAAGCATATTTATCTTTAAAAATAGGTACCTTTTTTTTTTTTTTCTTAAAATTTTATAAATATATATATATAATTTTTATAATATTTAAAATCGTTAATAATACAATTTAGTAAAATTTATTATTAAATATATATTAAATTATAAATAATTATATATTTCTATATAGTTATATATATATATATAATTATTTAATTATATAAAAATATATTTAATTATAATAATTTATATATTTATTATATATATTCTATATAGATATATATATAATTATAATAATTTATAAATTTATTATATATATATAATAATAATTAAATTAGATAAATTATTAATATATTTAATTTTAATTAATTATTATATATTTTTGAATTTTAAAATTTTTTATTTAAATTAATAGATATATATTAATTAATTAAAAATTTATATATATATAAATAAATAAGTATAAATTAATATATATATATATGCATATAAATTTTTAATTAATATATATATATATATATATAAAAAAAAAAATGGAGGTACCTATATTTAGGGATAAATATATTTATTAAATTAATTGTTATTTAATTATAATAATAAAATAAATTTAATTACTAATAAAATTAATAGTTAATATATATATATATATATAATATTTATTATATTAAAATTTATTTAATTGTTGTTAATAACGTAAATTTAATTAAATTAATTTTAATTATTTATAAGTTATATATATATATATATATATATGTATAATTTTTTATTATTAAAATAAATTTTCATGTAAATTAAGTTAATATTAAGTTATTAATTTATTTCTAATAAAAATAAATTAATTATAATAAATTTTATTTATAAATTTATGCGGGGGATAATTAACTTATTTTATTATCAGATTAAGTAATTAAAAATAATTATTATAAAATTAAAAACTTTTTAAAAAAAAAATTATTAATTTTATTTATTAAGTTAAAATAAATTGATTTAAATAATAATTAATAAATAATTAAATAAAATTTAAAAGTTTTATTTTGGCTTAAAAATTTATTGTTAATTTGATTTATATGTAAATTTTTGTAAGAATTTTTGTTAATTTTAAAAGTTAATAAATTTTTTATAGTCGCAGTAATTAATTTTGTTAATTAAAGAAATTTAGAAACAGTAATATTAAATAGTATAGATAAAATTGGTGCCAGCAATCGCGGTTACACTAGTTATGCAAATAAATTATTTTAGTAAAAGTTAAATTGTTTATAATTTAAATAAAATTAAGTTTATTAAGTGAAATTTTAAATTTAAAAAAAATTTTTATTATATTAATTGAAGCTTAAAAATTTTAATAAAAAACTAGGATTAGATACCCTATTATTTAAAATGTAAATTTAATCACTTAAGTAGTAATAGTTATGTTCTTGAAACTTAAAAAATTTGGCGGTATTTTAGTCTATCCAGAGGAACCTGTTTTGTAATCGATAATCCACGATGGACCTTACTTAAGTTTGTATTCAGTTTATATACCGTCGTTATCAGAATATTTTATAAGAATAATAATATTCAATAATTTTAAAAAGAATTTATATCAGATCAAGGTGTAGCTTATATTTAAGTAATAATGGGTTACAATAAAAATATTTAAACGGATAAAATTATGAAAAAATTTTTGAAGGTGGATTTGGCAGTAAAATTATAAAGATTAATAATTTGATTTTAGCTCTAAAATATGTACATATCGCCCGTCGCTCTTATTATTAAGGTAAGATAAGTCGTAACATAGTAGATGTACTGGAAAGTGTATCTAGAATGACAATTTAAAGCTTATTAAGTAAAGTATTTCATTTACATTGAAAAGATTTTTGTGCAAATCAATATAAATTGATTAGATTTTATTTATTAATTTATTTTATTTATTTATTTAATTTATTAAAAATAATTTTAAAAAATAAAGTTTTAGTATTGTTTAAAGAAAAAATAAATTTTATTATAGTTTAATAGTATTGTGAAAGAAAATTGAAATAAATTGAAAAATTTTTATTTTAAAAGAAAATTTAATTTATTGTACCTTGTGTATCAGCGTTTTTTAAATAAAAAATAATAAAATATTTTTCTCGATTTTAAAAGAGTTAATATAGTATAAAAGTTAATGTAATAAAATTATTTTAAATATTATATTAGAAATGAAATGTTATTCGTTTTTAAAGGTATCTAGTTTTTAAAGAAATGAATTTAATTCAGAAATTATAAATTTATTTAAAAGTTTGTAATAATTAAATAATTTATAATTTTAATATTTTATGGGATAAGCTATAAGATAAATTTTTAAAAATAATAATAATAAATAATAAATATATGCTTAGAATTAGCAATTATTAAAAATTATGTTATAATTTATTTTATAATAATTATTATTTATTAAATTTTAATAATTTATTTAAATATTAATTTTAATTTTAAAAATTAAGTAATTATGAAAAAATTAGTATATTTTATTGTAAAAATAAATTTAAGTGAAAAGTTTAAATAAAGAATTCGGCAAAAATAATGTTCGCCTGTTTAACAAAAACATGTCTTTTTGAATTAAATTTAAAGTCTAACCTGCCCACTGAAATTTTAAATGGCCGCAGTATTCTAACTGTGCAAAGGTAGCATAATCATTAGTCTTTTAATTGAAGGCTGGAATGAATGGTTGGACGAAATATTAACTGTTTCATTTAAATTTTTTATAGAATTTTATTTTTTAGTCAAAAAGCTAAAATTTAATTAAAAGACGAGAAGACCCTATAAATCTTTATATTTTGTTTATTTTAATTAAAAAGATTAATTTTATTATAATAATTGAAAATATTTTATTGGGGTGATATTAAAATTTAAAAAACTTTTAATTTTTAAAAACATTAATATATGAATAATTGATCCATTAATAATGATTAAAAAATTAAGTTACTTTAGGGATAACAGCGTAATTTTTTTGGAGAGTTCATATCGATAAAAAAGATTGCGACCTCGATGTTGGATTAAGATATAATTTTGGGTGTAGCCGTTCAAATTTTAAGTCTGTTCGACTTTTAAATTCTTACATGATCTGAGTTCAAACCGGCGTAAGCCAGGTTGGTTTCTATCTTTAATAAAATATAATATTTTAGTACGAAAGGACCAAATATTAAAATAATTTTATTTTTAATAAAGAATATAATTAATTTATAAATATATAGCATATATCATGTTTATATGGGCTATTTTGGCAGATTAGTGCAATAAATTTAGAATTTATTTATGTAAATTTTTATTACAAATAGTACTTGTTTTATATAGAATTAATTATATCTTTAATTGGTAGTTTATTATTAATTATCTGTGTTTTAGTAAGAGTGGCTTTTTTAACATTATTAGAACGTAAGGTTTTAGGTTATATTCAAATTCGTAAGGGTCCTAATAAAGTTGGTTTAATAGGAATTCCTCAACCCTTTTGTGATGCGATTAAGTTATTTACAAAGGAACAAACTTATCCTTTGTTGTCTAATTATTTAAGTTATTATATTTCGCCAATTTTTTCTTTATTTTTATCTTTAGTTGTTTGAATATGTATCCCCTTTTTAGTAAAATTATATTCTTTTAATCTTGGGGGTTTTTTTTTTTTGTGTTGTACGAGTTGGGGCATGTAAATGCTTGTTCTATCTGCGAACATAAGCATAGATTCCTTTAATCACTTATCTGTAGGGGGTTTCTTTTTTCAGTTGGTGATGCCAGAATTGACAATTCAACTTATTTAGTTTTTTTTTACAGCTATACGGAAAGCATTGGATTTGGCTGTATAGATGCTGGACACATCAAACCTAAAGATGCGAATGTAGTATTTTGATGAAGCAAAACACTATGTGGAACTAAACCAGTTTTTTTTTTACTTTGCAGTATTTTAGTCTTATCAGTATTGCAAATACGTCAAACTGTTATGTTACAACTAATAAATGTTAACTTAAAAGTTGACTGTGTATATAGCAGCTGTTGAAGTCAGCAAACTCCGCGTTGTTGCATTGAACGCGATATTTAATTTAACTTTCAAAGTTATGAATAAAAATATATGAAAATATGAATTGAATAATCTTGAGACTTCTACTATGTGTTTCTATTATTATATTGCATATTTTATTCGTATACTTTGAAAAATTTGTACATTTAGCACGTGTAGTTTTTATACCCTTGCAGAGGGTATATTAATTTTAGCCAGAAGTTTGCAACGCACCTTAGGAGACATCTCCGACCCTATAAAGTATATATATTCTGAATCAGCATCACCAGAGGAGTCGAAAAATGGATGTCCGTCCGTCCGTCTGTTGCAACGCAAACTAGTCTCTCAGTTTTTGAGCTATCTTCATGAAACTTGGCACACAAGCTTATTATTGCTGTAGGCTGTAAATAAGTCGGAACGAGCCAGATCGGACCGATATATCGTATAGCTGTCATAGAAGCTATCGGCCGATTTTTTTTGTTTTTCAAGATATTGCAACAAGAATTGGCAAATCCTATTCTTATTACGTTCTTAATGTGCTGTCAAAATTGTATCAAAATCGGACCACTATAACATATAGCTGCCATAGGAACAATCGGCTGAAATCAGAGTTTTCGTATGCAAACCTGTTTTGTTTTTGGAAATACCGCACATTATCAATACTTTTTAATGTTATACAGTAACCCGCCCTTAGTTTTTCCATTTAAATATCTCAGACGTTTATATTCTATAGCTGTTATAGGAACAATCAGTTAGTCCGTCTGTCTGTTGCAACGCAAATTAGTCCCCCAGTTATTGAGCTATCTTCATGAAACTTTGCTCACAAGCTTCTTATTTCTGCTCTCTTTAAATAACTCGGAACGGGCCAGATCGGACTGATATATCGTATAGCTGTCGTGGAGCGTATCGGCCGATTTTCGTTATATTTCAAGATATAGCTATCAGGCTTACCACATCCAAATCTAAGTGTGTCCCCTAATAATAAAATTCGTAATCGAACTTTTATAACTTATAAGGATCAACGATCGGCGTAATGAAGGTTCATGTTGCAATTTTATGGAAACCTGAGTACTATTACATGTAGCTGTTAAACAAAAAATCATATAGCTGTCAAACGCATTTTTGAATGAGAACTTTCCAAATTTAGATTTTATGACCAACAGATCCTTTACAACACAAAGACATATCCTCATAACATTTTGTGTTAAGTATATAAGAAATCCAGGTATATACAAAAGCATTAAAAAGGTAGAATGATTTTTTTTCGAAGCAGGTGTTTGATTCATAGCCTTAATCAGGTAAAAATCTTGACTTCCTATACTGTTATAATTGTTCAATAAATACCACAGAAACCAGCAGCAATCCAAATATATTTTATATTTTGTATAACTGCAAGGATAGGAAAGGCCTTGCTTTTTTGTTTTATTTTACAGTGTCTTGAAAATTCAAAAAAGTTTTTAGTATATTTAAAGCTACTTAGAATCGAAAGAGACATTGAGCAGCAATGCAAAAAACAAACGACAAATCTGATTAGATATGTTGAGATTTAATGTAAGGCAGAATATATGTATGTATGTATAGGTGTGTCTTTCACACATGCATAATTTTAAGCCCCCTGCTGAGTTATAACTGCAAAGTAATAAAAGCAAAGGGTAAGAACCAATAAGAATCGAGTGGATCGTGCATAGGCAAAACAAATTAGAGACGGAAAGAAATAAAAAGCAAGAACGCATTGTTCACATTTGGCACGTGTTTTTCCGAAGAGTTGTAGCGGGTATATCACAGCCTTTCCGACTTGTTTTTGTTCAGGATCACTAACCGAGTCGATCTAACCATATCCGTCTGTCTGTATATCCTTAGAAGTAAGCGTTAATTTTAAATTTGGGCAACACTCCCACCGCTTTTTAAAATTTCATCAAAATCGGACCACTATAATAAATATTTGTTAAAAGTGGAATACTAGTTGAAATAAATGGTGGTGGGTAAGGTCTTACATAACACAATTTCAAAAAAATCTTCCAAAAATATTGTTTGACTTAGGAGTTATTTATAAATGTCAAAAAAGTGGTTAAATTCCCCATAGTGCAATACTCATATTAAGGGCCCGTTCCAAGGTGACCGGATCGCTTACACTTGGTTCGCATGGGGTATGTAACGTGACTTGCGCATATTCAGACAAGCAGTTCGCAAATAATTAGGATACAAAAATATTTAAAACAAATCAGAAAGGCTACAGTCGAGCGGACTCGACTGTGATATACCCGCTACAATTCTTCGGAAAAACACGTGCCAAATGTGAACAATGCGTTCTTGCTTTTTAGTTCTTTCCGTCTCTAAGTTGTTTTGCCTATGCAAGTTCTTATTGGATGTTACCCTTTGCTTTTATTACTGTGCAGTTATAAGTTATGCATGTGTGAAAGACGCCTATACATACATACATACATATATGCTGCCTCACAATACATCTCAACATATCTAATTAGATTTGTCGTTTGTTTTTTGTGTTGCTGCTCAATGTCTTTTTCGATTCTAAGTGGCTTTAAATATACTAAAAATTTATTTTGAATTTTGCAACACACTATAAAATAAAAAAAAAATATAAGATACAAAAAAAAAAATAAATATAAGTCGCCGCGGCACACAGGAGTTGAACTCCGGACCTCTCGCTTAACAGTCAAGTACCATCACCACACGACCACTGCATTTCTTACGCGATGACCGATAAAATTGCACTATGAATATTTTCTGTGCACATAATTAAAAACAAGAAAGCAAGGCTACCTTCGGCTTGCCGAAGGTTTCATACCCTTGCAGTTATACAAAATATAAAATATATTTGGATTGCTGCTGGTTTCTGTGGTATTTATTGAACAATTATAACAGTATAGGAAGTCGAGATTTTTACCTGATTAAGGCTATGAATCAAACACCTGCTTCGAAAAAAAATAATTCTACCTTTTTAATGCTTTTGTATATACCTGGATTTCTTATATACTTAACACAAAATGTTTTGAGGAAATGTCTTTGTGTTGTAAAGGATCTGTTGGTCATAAAATCTAAATTTGGAAAGTTCTCATTCAAAAATGCGTTTGACAGCTATATGATTTTTTGTTTAACAGCTACATGTAATAGTACTCAGGTTTCCATAAAATTGCAACATGAACCTTCATTAGGCCGATCGTTGATCGTTATAAGTTATAAAAGTTCGATTTCGAACTTTATTATTAGGGACACACTTAGATTTGGATGTGGTAAGCCTAGCTATCAGTCTTGAAATATAACGAAAATCGGCCGATAGGCTCTATGACAGCTATACGATATATCAGTCCGATCTGGCCCATTCCGACTTATTTAAAGAGGGCAGAAATATGAAGCTTGTGAGCAAAGTTTCATGAAGATAGCTCAATAACTGGGGGACTAATTTGCGTTGCAACAGACAGACGGACTGACTGATTGTTCCTATAACAGCTATAGAATATAAACGTCTGAAATATTTAAAAGGAAAAACTAAGGGCGGGTTACTGTATAACATTAAAAAGTATTGATAATGTGCGGTATTTCCAAAAACAAAAAAGGTTTGCATACAAAAACCCTGATTTCAGCCGATTGTTCCTATGGCAGCTATATGTTATAGTGTTCCGATTTTGATTTTGATTGACAGCACATTAAGAACGTAATAAGAATAAGATTTGCCAAATCTTGTTGCAATATCTTGAAAAACAAAAAAAATCGGCCGATAGCTTCTATGACAGCTATACGATATATCTGTCCGATCTAGCTCGTTCCGACTTATTTACAGCCTACAGCAATAAGAAGCTTGTGTGCCAAGTTTCATGAAGATAGTTTAAAAACTAAGAGACTAGTTTGCGTTGCAACAGACGGACGGACGGACAGACGGACATCCATTTCTGGTGATGCTGATTCAGAATATATATACTTTATAGGGTCGGAGATGTCTCCTAAGGTGCGTTGCAAACTTCTGGCTAAAATTAATATACCCTCTGCAAGGGTATAAAAAATAAATATAAGTCTGTCGACTGTCTGGATCTGGAAGCCTGCTTGAGTCCTGACCTCTGTGATTTCATGGAATCGGCAAAGCTGATCAAGTCACAGTCAGCTTCAGCTTCAGTGGTCAACACCTCTTCGTTTTACTGCCTGACTGAACAGCAGTTGGACGAAATGGCAGCACTTGCGAACTCAGTGTCTATGGGAATCCATGGTCTGTCTGAATTCTCCAGGTTGTTAGGGTGGAGACTCGTAGTATTGGGGGTGGAAGCTAGCAGCACACTGGCTGCAGTGCTGCTTCAGAGTCGAAGTGAAAACTTTGCTCTGGATGCATGCTGTTGACGTCGCATTAAATTTTTAAAATTTTTCAGAAAAGGCCATCTTGAGTCCATGGTATAGCTTTAACTTTGCATCCTAAGCAGAGAAGATTAATATTTTTAGAGAAGATTAATATATTTAAAATAACACAAAAACCAATAAATAACACACAGTTAAAAAAGGAATTACATACACAAGTATTTCTGTGGAGCTTCCAGTTTGTTAGCAAGCCTCTCGACTTTTAGTCTCTTTAATGAAGTTAGTGATTTTATTGTTCTGACATATAGCTCCTTATTTTCTGTAGGTTTCTAAATTATAGCTTTATTCTACAGGATGTCGAATTGTTCAGAGATATTGAAATGCATTTGTAGCACTTATATCCACAATACCAATAGGTGGAGATTTTATCTTCTTATAATCTTCCAATGCCTTTTTAAGGGAATCCATAAGCTATCTATGTTGACGGCATCGTACGGCCAATCATTTATCATCAATATAGATTGACATTTTTTGACTGAGTTTTTATAGTTTTTCTTTTTTCGTTATAGCTAAGATCTTGCTTCAGTAGATGTTAACTTTATTGGAACACCTTTCTACAGTTCTCATTATGTCTTCAAATGTCTTCTACAAATGTTTGGTAACGCACCCATCACCACAAAAAAAATTTATACTTAATATGTTACATACATAATAGGCGTAAGGAGGCGTGATCGACTCAACAAAGTATACATTTTTATTAAGGATCACAAGCCGAGCCGATTGAACCATATCCGTATATCTGAAACGCAGAGATCTCAGCTATCATAAAAGCTAGAGGCATCAGATTTGTTATAAAGATTCCTGAATATCTAAGCAGATGTAGTTTATTTCAAAGTTCAAGCGTCCTCGTCTAACAACCTTGCAATTCGGTATTTGCGATTATTATGAAAAGTATTTAAGTCATAACTTCGGTATACACATAGATGCAAGCCGTGGGCTGGCGTGGGGTGGTCAACTATTGTACTCGTTGTGAAAACATGTGCTGACAGGATGATAAAATGCGATTGGCTCTTCTGGATAGGGATGTGGCAAGCCAAGGGGCTTAACAACCTTGGTCAAGTGAAGAACAGATTTTCTCTTTGGAAGGGATATCTACCTCTTTGTTTGCTACCTTAGTGGTTACCACACAGTGAACTGTCACCTAACTAAAATGCGATTATCTTCAGATGCTAATTTGGTATTTGCTGCAAATACAATATCAGCCATAGATTGAGTTCAATATTTATTTATATAATTTTCTGTATTTGATTGAGTTTGTTCGCCATGGCGTGTCTGCAAGTCTGTAATCTAGTGTGCTTTGTAGTCTCAGGCAGTCAGATGATAGATCCGAGAGAGTCTACCAATATAGACTCGAGGGTTATTTTTGTGGATTGCAATCAAGTCAGGAATTTTTCTGGTTGGTGACTCAGTCTTGACTGACTGCCTGAGCAGACGTAGTCAAGTTTTCATTTGCTTTTATAATGGCGTTATACAAATGTGTTCCTAGAGAGATGACATGATACTCAATGGTTATATTTAGCGTTATAGTCACCTCGTCATCTCTCAATAATATTGTTTGGCTTAGGAGTTATTTATAAATGTCAAAAAGTGATTAAATTCCCCATAGTGCAATACTCAGATTAAGGGCCCGTTCCAAGGTGACCGGATCGCTTACACTTGGATTGCACGTGGGTATGTAACGTGACTTACGCATATTCAGACAAGCAGTTCGCAAATAATTAGGATCAAAAAATGTTTAAAACAAGTCGGAAAGGCTACAGTCGAGCGGACTCGACTGTGATATACCCGCTACAACTCTTCGGAAAAACACCTGCCAAATGTAAACAATGCGTTCTTGCTTTTTATTTCTTTCCGTCTCTACTTCTTTCCGTTCCACTCGATTCTTATTTGATGTTGCCCTTTGCTTTTATTACTTTGCAATTATAATTCAGCAGAGGGCTTTAAATTATGCATGTGTGAAAGAGACGCCTATACATACATACATATATGGTGCTTCACAATGCATCTCACAATATCTAATTAGATTTGTCGTCTGTTTTTTGCATTGCTGCTCAATGTCTCTTTCGATTCTAAGTAGCTTTAAATATACTAAAAACTTATTTTGAATATTGCAACACACTGTAAAATAAAAAAAATATAACATAACACATGCGGATCGACAGCAAATTGTCTTATCAGTGTAAAGTCCCGTTACCCGTGCACAGCCACTTCGCGTCGCGTGATATTGTCGCGCGTTCTGATTGGTCCAGACTACGAACTCAACGGTCGTTCGCACCAATACCATCGCACACTCGAGTGTGCGTGTCATCTGCACAAAAACTCAGTGCTCGAGGCAGCGGTACTTCAGCAAAGCAGCAGCCACGTGCTGCATTGGCACACCGGCTAACGGTGCCAAACTTCCCCCCCCTCCTCACATCGTACCAACTTTGGAGAGGATGGACTGGCAGGCCCCCCGCGCACCCACAAGCTTGGAGCAACACCATGCAAGAAGGCTCTCAGAGTACGTAAAAGCAGCTCCAGCAGCGAGGGAAGCACCTCGCACTCAGAGCCAGGCGAGATCAAGCGTAAACCGGCTAAGAAATGCAGGGAGAAGAGCTCGATGACAAGCCAAGCACTAGCGCAGCGCTGCGCAAAAAGCTGGCCAACAACTCCTTTGCTATGCTGTCGAGCGAAGAAGACGACGACGACCAAGAGAACTCTGAGGACGAACCTGCTGAACCCAAGACCCCCGAAATACCAAAACCCACCCCGAAGACCATCAAACCACCTCCATAATCATTCCTGATGTGACCAACATCTCGGCACTCATCACGACGCTTGTGGGCAAGATGAACAATTTCACATACAAGGCGTCCTACACTGCTCTGCGTCAACAGCTTGTGGCTCAAAATAAAAAGCATCGTACTTTCCAACCGACAGACGAAAGAGCCTAAGAGGGAGTCATCAAAGGACTCCACCACTCCACTGACCGTGACGAAATAGTCGAAGACCTTCGCAGGGGCACACCGTAAGAGATTTGCATAATTGGCAGAACAACAAAAGAACCTCTGGGAATCTTCTTCGCCAACCTGGAGCCCTCCAGCAACAACAAAGACGTGTATCAGGTCAAGCGAATCTGCAGGTCGGTTATAACAATCGAACCGCCTCAGAAGTTCAACGATGTATCACAATGCTATAGATGCCAAGGCTTCGGTCACACGCAGCGGTACTGCTTTATGGAGCATCGCTGTGTAAAATGCGGAGGTCCTCACGACTCGAGGCTATGCGAGAAGAAGGCGGAAGACAAGCCGTGCTGCTTCCACTGCTAAGCGTACCACCCCGCGTCCTTTAAGGGATGCCCTGCCTACAAAAAGGCCAAAGCACTCGCAGCTCCGAAAGCAAGGCCCGTTGCGAATGTGAATGCTAACAAGGCGCCGCCTGTGGCATCCCCAACCGACACCACTGGCAGGAGCTACATAGACGCCCTCAAGGGAGTGCACGCAACGCCGCTGAATCCCTCAAACCAGGACCAAAGCCAATCAGGAATGGAAGGCATGATGGAGAGGATGATGGAGAAAATGTTCGCCCAGATGACACAGCTGGTGGCCACCATTCTAAATAGCAAGACATGCTACTAAAGCTCCACCTAGTTGTCTGGAATGCAAACGGCCTGCAGAACAGCAAGGCCATAGTCGAGCACCATCTCAAAATCCACCAGATTGACATTCTACTCGTAGCCGAAACCCACTTCTCCCCCAGACCCCACTTCAAGATCAGTGGATACGACATCATCCAGGCAGACCACCCCTCTGGCAGAGCACGCGGAGGAGCAGCCATCCTCATCAGGAGCGGTATCCAATACCTAGAGCTGCCCGCATTTCAGCAAGACTGGGCACAATGTCCTGTCATCAGGATCGCCAGCTCCCAAGGAGACATCGACATCGGAGCGGTCTACTTTCCCCCTAGATACCGCATAACGGAGAGCCATCTCAGTGAGTTCTTCGAGCATTTTGGGAACTCTTGGTGAGGATCGCGCGCCAACAAACCCAAAGGGAAAACACTGCTCCAGTACCTCCAACGTCACAGCCTGGACTGCCACTCCACTGGAGAGCCAACTCACTGGCCAACCGATCCCCTCAAACCTCCAGATCTGATGGACTTTGTTGTGTTAAAAGGCATAGGATATGCATAGATTAGCTGCACCATAAATACAGATCTCCTATCCGACCACTGCGCAATAAACGTCCTAGTCAACACGCCCGTCCTCAGGAAAACCCTGCCCAGGAGGCTCACTGGGAAACATACTGACGCCGCCAAGTTCACATCCTGGATGCTCTCCGCCCTCAATCCGAACCCCCTCCTTAATACAACCATGGACATAGACGAAGCCATCGAACATTTCACTAGGGAGATACAAAGGGCTGCGGAATTCGCAAGCCCGCCGCCCCCAACCACTGCGAGAACACCTAGCAGAGATCTCCACCTCTGGTCTCCGGAAATCGACGCACTTGTGGCTGAAAAGAGGCGTCTCAGGAGAGTCTGGTTCCTGTCGCGCAACCAAAGAGACAAAACAGCGCTCAATCACGCCACAAAGGAGCTCAAGGAAAAGATCTCCAGCCTACGCCAGGACTCCTTCCTCAGATTCCTAGAGGAACTCTCTCCAGGGGATCCGGACCATAACCTGTGGAACGTCACCCGCCACATTAAACGACCGGCTAAAAAGGTATCTGCAGTGCAAAAGCGGATGGATCCTGGTGCCGATCGGATGCTGAAAGAGCAGAGGCATTCGCCGAACACCTCTTCAATGCCTTCTCACCGTTCGACTGCTGCACTGCCGAAGAGCGTGCCGAAACCGCCAGACAGTCCAAGCCTTCCCGCTCCGCCGTTGGAACCAGTCAACCCGGAGGAAGTTGCGCAGGAGATCGCCCTACTGAAGAACAGCAAATCTCCAGGCCTGGATTGTATAGATGCAGCAGCCTTAAAGATGCTACCATTCCGCTGCACACAAATGCTGGCCAGCATTTACAACGGCTGCTTCCGTCTAGGGTACTTTCCGAAGGATTGGAAAAGAGCAGAGTTTATTGTCCTCCTGAAGCCTGGTAAGCCTGAAGCCAACCTAGCCTCCTATCGTCCGATCAGCCTACTGGCAATCCTCTCCAAAATACTCGAAAGAGTATTTCTGCGCAGAGTATTGCCTGTACTGGACGAGGCCGGATTGATCCCCGATCACCAGTTTAGCTTCAGACGCTGCCATGGAATACCGGAGCAGTGCCACCGGCTAGTTGATCGCATCCTCGAGGCATTCGAGCAGAAGAAGTATTACTGCACTGTAATGCTCGATGTGAAGCAGACATTTGACCAAGTTTGGCATCCTGGACTCCTCCACAAACTAAAATCCTGCCTCCCAAGCCTTCATTATACCCTCCTTAAATCCTACAAAGAGGAAAAAGCTTTTCAAGTCAGATGCAGAAGTGCAATAAGCCTACCCAGACTGATCAGAGCTGGAGTTCCGCAAGGCAGCGTACTCGGACCAATTCTCTACACCCTTTACACCGCAGACCTTCCCATTATCCCCTCCAGGAACCTAATGATAGCCACATATGCAGACGACACTGCTTTCCTCGCCTCATCATCCAACCCAAGAGAGGCCTCCGAAGTAATACAAAGGCAAATGGACGCGCTACACACCTGGCACAGCAGATGGAATATCGTAGTGAACGCGGAAAAATCAAACCAAACAACATTCTCACTACGAAGAGGAGACTGCCCACAGGCCACGCTGAACGGAACCAACGGTTGACCCTGGACCGCAGGCTCACATGGCGTCCCCACCTACTCAGCAAACACATACAGGCCGACGCGCGACTGAGGCAGATGCAATGGCTCATTGGGAGAAGGTCCAAGCTGAGACAAAAACTCAAAATTCTGGTGTACAAGGCGATTCTCAAGCCAATCTGGACCTACGGGATACAGCTGTGGGGCACGGCAAGCCACTCGAATCGCCAGATAATACAGTGGTTCCAGAACAGGTGCTTGAGAATCGCCTGTAATGCGCATCCCTACCATGAAAACGTTGCAATACATGGAGAATTTGTAATCCCAACAGTCTCAGAAGAAATCTCTAGGCTCAGCGAGAGATACCTTAATAGGCTTGGGAATCACCCCAACCACCTCGCCATAAACCTATTGGACAACAGCCAAACCAGCAGACGACTAATGAGGAGACATCCCCTTGACCTACCACAACAGTAACAAATAGATTTGAAACCCGCCCCAAATACATGTACATGTTGTATCCCTTAAGTTAAGTCACCCGCCAAACCATTTAATTATTGTCCTCTCGGACAGATCTTAAATAAATAAACGCACGCTACAACAACAAAAAAATTTCTAACGCGAAGACCGATAAAATTGCATTATGAATATTTTCGGTGCACATAATTAAAAAAAAAGTGAATTAGTCAAATCAGATTTCTCATGTCTATTGCTGCTGACAATCTCTTTCTATTCTAACTGACATTAAATATATTAAAAACTTATTTTGTACATTGCAAAACAAATGTCATAATTATTACTTTATTACTTTACTTTGCTGGCATTAAAATAGAAAACTTCTGCAAGACCAAGTCCAATTGTCCTTGATTTTTGACTGAAAGTAAAACTTAAATTGCATGGGCCATGAATTTACAATGTACATGTGTAATATAAATTAATATGGCTTCGACCAAAAAAAAAAAAAAAAACAACAACAACGGAACAAAATATAACAAATTTATTTGTTGGCCCCATTTGGATTCGATCCATCGGTCTCCAAAAATAAAATCTCTACTAGCAGCCACTATTTCCACTGCGCCGTCACCGCACTGACACCAACGTCGGCAAAGTTGCATTATGAGACCATTTAGATTATTATACATGAAAAGAATAAATATGCAATGCGGCGGCGGCGGCGTTGTTTTGTTTTTCATTGATTAATTTTCTTTATTCAAATTAATTTGAATTAAACATAAATATTTTTCAAAGGTGAAAAAATACACATCACACAGCCGCCGGCCGACGTCGAACCTAGGAGCTGAACCCCGGGCCTCACGCTTAACAGTCAAATACCATCACCAATCGCCATTGCACTTCTTACGCAAAGCCGATAAAATTGCATTATGAATATTTTCGGTGATAATATTAAAAAACAAGAAAGCAATGCTACCTTCGGCTTGCCGAAGGTTTCATACCCTTGCAGTTATACAAAATATAAAATACATTTGGATTGCTGCTGGTTTCTGTGGTATTTATTGAACAATTATAACAGTACAGAAAGTCAAGATTTTTACCTGATTAAGGCTATGAATCAAACACCTGCTTCGAAAAAAAAATAATTTTACCTTTTTAATGCTTTTGTATATACCTGGATTTCTTATATACTTAACACAAAATGTTATGAGGAAATGTCTTTGTGTTGTAAAGGATCTGTTGGTCATAAAATCTAAATTTGGAAAGTTCTCATTCAAAAATGCGTTTGACAGCTATATGATTTTTTGTTTAACAGCTACATGTAATAGTACTCAGGTTTCCATAAAATTGCAACATGAACCTTCATTAGGCCGATCGTTGATCGTTATAAGTTATAAAAGTTCGATTTCGAACTTTATTATTAGGGACACACTTAGATTTGGATGTGGTAAGCCTGATAGCTATATCTTGAAATATAACGAAAATCGGCCGATAAGCTCCATGACAGCTATACGATACTAATTTGCGTTGCAACAGACAGACGGAATGACTGATTGTTTCTATAACAGCTATAGAATATAAACGTCTGAGATATTTAAAAGGAAAAACTAAGGGCGGGTTACTGTATAACATTAAAAAGTATTGATAATGTGCGGTATATATATACGATATATCGGTCCGATCTGGCTCGTTCCGACTTATTTACAGCCTACAGCAATAAGAAGCTTGTATGTCAAGTTTCATGAAGATAGCTCAAAAACTGAGAGACTAGTTTGCGTTGCAACAGACGGACGGACGGACGGACATCCATTTTTCGACTCCTCTGGTGATGCTGATTCAGAATATATATACTTTATAGGGTCGGAGATGTCTCCTAAGGTGCGTTGCAAACTTCTGGCTAAAATTAATATACCCTCTGCAAGGGTATAAAAAATGTCATGATTTGGGTATGCGGCATATGCTATTTTATATATTTTGGGTTGCTGAATCTGAGAGTCGATATTCCGCCATCATGTCTGGATCTCGATACATGTTTACTCATGTATTTTGATCTTATAGAACCGATTTTGCAATCGAAATTTATTCTGCATTTAGTCGAAGTCTAAGCCCTAAAAATCATGTAAAGTTTCAAAATCCCAAAAAATTATGGGGGCCATAACCTAGTCATGCGGTATATGTTTTAGCACGAATTTGCACCTCCTTTATCCGAAGTCAAATTATGCCTAGCACGTATAGTCTTCCCGTCGCACACACTGCTCGAGTATTACATATTGTAAAAGACGTCGTAGCAGAATAAGTATTGAGCCCTGAGCATTTATTTATATATTTTAATTTCAGATAAGCAGGTAAATAGCCAAAATATCATACGATACAAAGCATCCAATCTTGCTGCCTTTCAATGACAAGATAGTCAACATGGCACTAAATTAATATTTTAGAGCTCCTGCACTTAAAGCCATAGCCAGACAGCAATATTATATTCTAAGCGAAAAGAGGAAGTTAAATAAAATTTTAACGGTTTAAATAATAATGCAAAAAAGAAACATATTCTTTTTAACTAACTATTAGATATATTTTTTCTAGTAGTTATTAACTACTTAATTTTGAAAATTTTAAAATATGATTTATCGATTGGGAACGAAATAATTGAGACAGCTTTACCACCTGATTTGACATTTAATTTACGAAAAGGCCCATTTAAGGTTCATATTTAAGTAAGTGAGACTAAATTAACCCATTTTACTGGCTTTCCAAAAAAAAAGAAACAATTTTGTGAGTTCAGTTCAGAGATATTGCAGCTGAATTTAGGCAGAGTAAAGTGGGACCCCTATACGTCGCGCTGCTCACTAATTGCGCAGGCAGTAAATAACAAAAACAAAATGGACGTTACCGGAGTGGAAACGCAAAAACAGGCAAATATAAAAATAAAAGACATGCACGGTGCCCGCTGTCCGCAGGCCGACGTCGCTGCGTCCATAAAATCATAAAACATGTGATGCCCTAACAACTAAGTAACTTTGCATAAACAATGCTGAAGCGAATTGAATTCCGCGCTCCGCGGAAGGCTGTGGTAACCCGACGCTTCTTATTTGGCGTGTTCCGCCACGCTCTGTGAAATGCTGAGTCGTCTTGCCGACCATGACTTGGTGGATACATTGACGCTTAGGGTAGACTTATGCTTTAATCATGTGGAGAGTTGTTTTGTCTGAAACGTTAATCAACAATGTACACTACTCCGGCACGCCGTATAATACCTTGAAAATATTTTAAAATTATATTGCTGAGCCACAAGACCAGCAATTAACAAAGGAGTCGAAGTCAAGCCTTCCATCGTAATCATGATTACACCGTAGCAAAAGCTATGCTATCACAGTTGGACCATCACAACGCTGGCGCCGTTGGATCAACATCAACCTGATTAGCATAATTGGCGCAAAACGATAAGGAACCATTAGTATTGAAGTTTAAGTATTCTGTGCCAGAATTCTCTTCTACTCAAGTCGAGTATGTCGCAGGGAGACAATCGGCCAGCAGTGCTCATTATCAGCGCTGTGACCATCTTAAGAAACCAAATCCGAGGCGCAGCTGGAGTCTGACTTGTTTCTCATAATATCAAAATATTATAATGGCCAAACTAGATTGTACTTATTCAGATAAAACATCCTTACGCCTACTGAGACAAAGCTTAGAGATGGTCAGACAGAGTGACCTGCCCCTAATGCAATAGTGCTCCAATAAGATTGTGATGACACAAGAACAAGAGGAACTTTTCACAGAGGCCCTTTGCTAAGACGGGCTCATATGACATGTTGACTTTATTAGTCAACAATGTAAGTTTTTTGCCGACCTCGTCGTAATATTGCAGTAGAGATATGCTGCCTTGTCTCAGCGTGCCCAACTCCTGCTCGATTACGTGAACTGGACGTTTGTCGCTGTACGTGAAGTCGAGGCGACTTATAATCGCGTCAAAGTTAAGTACTGTGCCGAAAGAGGCTAGAACAACGACCGCGGCCCCCCTGATTTTGTTTCTTATGATTATAACCGCCTGATAATGGCGTGAACTGCCGTCGTACGGCTTAAAAATATGATAGGCTGCGAGAGCCGCCTGTCTCCATGAAACATACGATTCATGCGCGCCTGCAAACTCGGGCAGGCATTTGACGGCATCCAATGGCTCGTCGCAGCGGATATCATTTCTTATCTCTATGGGTGCATAAGCTTGCACCTCTGGTGGCGTAATGTGCGCTGCGGCTAGCTGCTGAGACACTGAGTTGACTTTGTCAAGCAAGACCTTTTTTTACAGCGGCTTGCTCAGCTAAGGCGGCGGCGACAGCTGCCTGCATTACGAGCTTCAGCTGGTCTGGGTCCATGACGCTGTCTGTAGGACGAGGTGGGGGTGAGGGTGTGCGTCTTGGCACTGGAGAGCGAATGCGATGATTGTCGCAATCAGAGTCAGAATCACTACGCTGTCGGCGAGTGGTTCTATAGAAAAGGAAGGGTGAAGTCATATGCTTCTAATATAAGCAACGAAACTTTGAATACAACGCTTGAGGACGGGGGCAACAAAGTTGCAAAATTCTACGGATCGTATTACGTCGGACGACAAACCAAAACGAACGAGACAAAGGCAGACGGAAAAAGAATTTGTGTGCGCGTGCATTTGATACGCTGCTTTTAATAATTATTTTTTGTTTAAATTATTCCTGCTGCCAGTAGCTTATTACTTCACGTGAACCTAATCCAACACTATTTTCACGAGTCGTTGTGCGGTTACAACCTTTTTTTCTTTATTCTACTTGTCAATGACACTTGCAAAAGAATGTGTTCCTATACTTATTTCTAATTCGCAGGTTCAAGAAAGTTTGAATAAAGGTGCCCATTTACATTTTTTGGTGTTGTGCGGTTTGGTGTGATTGTCCTTATCTGCAGTTGGTATCTGCTGCGTGCGCTGCGTTGCCTCTGCCTCCCGCGCTGCTGGCTCCGCTGTCCAGATAGCTTGCGCGCTGATCTGGCGGTGAGTCGCTGCCCGAAGAGCTCCAGCGGCTTCGGTGTAACTTGAAGTTGAATTTGCGCTATAGCGCACCTCAGCCGACTGTATTCGAGAGGCGAGGTTAATGACGTTGTCGCTGTGCTGCCTGTGTTGACGTAGGTCAGCAGCGGCAACTTGTCGGATTGTTCTGTTGTAAGCAACAGTAGTCACAAGCACTTGTTTTCACTGCTAGCACTTGGTGTTTGTTACTACAGCCCTGTTGTCGTGGCTGAGTTTGAGTCACTTGTAGTCACTTGTGATTCTTTATCTCGTGAGTAATGACAAACGCACTGTCAAATACCACTAGTTGGGTGCCAATTAACCAGTTTCCTGGTGTGTTATGTTCGTAGTGTTTTAGGTCACTTCCGGTGAGCCGGTGGCTTCAAAATAAAGACGCGACGGAGTAGATTTAAGCATCACTTTATTGAGCAGAGCGAGTGCTGCTGCTTACAAGAGTAGAAAAGAACTACTCTACTATGTTATTGCCGGCGTTATCGCGCGCAATAAAAGATTAGGAGTTCACTGTTTACGCATTATTATACCGAGCCAAGCGGAGCTGTAGCGTCGGAAGCAAAATCAGAACTAACTATAAGATACAATAATTCAAACTTAGGAGCTAGTATGAAACCGAAACATATTGTTGCGATCTCATATTCGTAGCGGCCACGCAAATAAGCAGTGTCTGCCGGCTACGTATCGATATCCGGCATAATGCTTACGTTGCAGTATGCCGATGTTGTCGTATTTCATGCGCCCGTGGGAGCGAGGATAGCTTTAGTTAACTTGCATAAGGTGAACAGCTTGGTCTAATTATATTGCATTTCAGCAATTCGTCAATTTTTTCTCGAAATTTTTAAATCTCGCTCACATGGGCTTAATCGATATGGCCCTCTT
Source organism: Zaprionus inermis (assembly GCA_018151445.1). NCBI lineage: Eukaryota > Metazoa > Arthropoda > Insecta > Diptera > Drosophilidae > Zaprionus > Zaprionus inermis. The sequence goes on along the minus strand of JAECXD010000644.1, from coordinate 20,641 downwards.
TAAACTGTCTTTCTTGGATCAATTAATCTTATTTTCATTTCGCCAACTTTAACTTTAGTACATGGGATACCCTTTATAAAAGAATTTGAGTACTTTGCCAACAATGAATATAGTTTTATTTTATCCTGTTAATAAAGTTCAGTATCAATATCGGCTGACACACTGCCGGTGCATAAATTAATTATTTTGTTTCTTGAAATTTAAAATTCGGTTGAAGAAATCACAATATCAAAACCCTGATTTAGTATTTCGCGGCCAATGACAATATCGTTTTGCATATGATCATCGCCTATTACATATAACAAAATTTCAATGCAATAATCATCAATTTTTACGTAACTCAATATTTGTACTGTACTACATATTCCATGACTGTCTATGCCTTTTAACATAACAATATTATTAAATCTTTTACCAGAAAATTTAGTACTAAGCTTTTTTTACAGCAGAGAGCATTCCGCTCCAGAATCAAAGGTGATTTCGAAAATTAGGCTCTATGGTTCATGAATCCCTTAGGCACTGCTCCACTCGATTTTCTCGGTTAAATGTTTTTCTCCCATCAGCTTCCTTATTTGCATATTGGGTAGATATGTGACCCTGTTCACCGCACTTGTAACAAGTTACACTTGATTTTCCGCGTTGATGACCATCGTGTCTGTCATGTCGTTCCTTGTCGTTGACAAAGTGATTTTGTTGCTTCCTAAGTCTGAATTCAAACATTTTGTGTCCCAATTTTCCGCAGAAATGACACTCCATCGATGATTACTTTTGCCGTTTAGGATAAGTTTCTGTTTGTTGCTCCATGATACCATTTTTATACCCTTGCAGAGGGTATATTAATTTTAGCCAGAAGTTTGCAACGCACCTTAGGAGACATCTCCGACCATATAAAGTATATATATTCTGAATCAGCATTACCAGAGGAGTCGAAAAATGGATGTCCGTCTGTCCGTCCGTCCGTCCGTCCGTCCGTCCGTCTGTTGCAACGCAAACTAGTCTCTCAGTTTTTGAGCTATCTTCATGAAACTTGGCACACAAGCTGCTTATTGCTGTAGGCTGTAAATTAGTCGAAACGGGCCAGATCGGACTGATATATCGTATAGCTGTCATGGAGCCTATCGGCCGATTTTCGTTATATTTCAAGATATAGCTATCAGGCTTACCACATCCAAATCTAAGTGTGTCCCTAATAATAAAGTTCGAAATCGAACTTTTATAACTTATAACGATCAACGATCGGCCTAATGAAGGTTCATGTTGCAATTTTATGGAAATCTGAGTACTAGTACATATAGCTGTTAAACAAAAAATCATGTGGCTGTTATTCAAACGCATTTTTGAACTTTCCAAATTTATTTATATTTTATGACCAACAGATCCTTTACAACACAAAGACATTTCCTCATAACATTTTGTGTTAAGTATATAAGAAATCCAGGTATATACAAAAGCATTAAAAATGTAGAATTATTTTTTTTCGAAGCAGGTGTTTGATTCATAGCCTTAATCAGGTAAAAACCTTGACTTCCTGTACTGTTATAATTGTTCAATAAATACCACAGAAACTAGCAGCAATCCAAATATATTTTATATTTTGTATAACTGCAAGGGTATGAAACCTTCGGTAAGCCGAAGGTAGCCTTGCTTTCTTGTTTTTTTTAATTATGTGGCAACTTTTTTTTTTTAATTACCGAAAATATTCATAGTGCAATTTTATCGGTCATCGCGTAAGAAATGCAGTGGTCGAGTGGTGATGGTACTCCTCCTGGTACAACTCCTGTGTGCCGCGGCGACTTATATTTATTTTTTTTTGTATCTTATATTTTTTTTTATTTTATAGTGTGTTGCAAAATTCAAAATAAATTTTTAGTATATTTAAAGCCACTTAGAATCGAAAGAGACATTGAGCAGCAACACAAAAAACAAACGACAAATCTAATTAGATATTGTGAGATGTATTGTGAGGCAGCATATATGTATGTATGTATAGGCGTCTTTCACACATGCATAACTTATAACTGCAAAGTAATAAAAGCAAAGGGCAACATCCAATAAGAACTTGCATAGGCAAAACAACTTAGAGACGGAAAGAAATAAAAAGCAAGAACGCACTGTTCACATTTGGCACGTGTTTTTCCGAAGAATTGTAGCGGGTATATCACAGTCGAGTCCGCTCGACTGTAGCCTTTCCGACTTGTTCCACTCTAATCCTAACCTACGGAGGGAGCTGCTGGCCGACTAGATACAAGATAGCCGAGCCGGGTAGTTGAATATGGTGAAACACAATGCAGTGTCTTCGTGGACCTCGTTTGATTGAAGAGTGAATGAATGGGATCTTAGTGATCATAACATTATAATGTTGTAATTATGCAAGGAACAAGGGATCAAGGGACTCCCAGAAGACTTTGCTGACACGCCGTTGAATGATTAGTTCTCTCCGGTGCGCTCGCTAGTGCACGTTCAAGTCCTGGGACGCTGAGGACCCAAAACCGCAAGGACGATCGATTGGTAGACTGCCGAAGTATATTTCAAATGTCGGGAGGTCAGGAGGGTGACGATTGCAGATTTGAGTTAACGGCCTCCTATGTTGTCCCTGCTGCTATCCGACCGCAGCTTGAATCCCCAGAGCTTGAATCCCCAGAGATAGATGCTAGTGTCACACGGTGAAATGCAGGCACTCTCCCAGCATGGCCGGCAACACTAGGGTGATAGTCGAGGGTGTGTGGCGTGCCATTCCCGAGCATCTCATGCCGTTGTTTTCTATTGTATCAGAAATGGATACTTTCCCACTGAGTGAAAGCGCCCTGGTTTTGTGGCGCTCCATAAGGCTGGATAAGGACAGGAGCAATCCGTCCTCTTACCGTGGTATCTGGCTGCTGCCAGTTTTCGGCTATGTTTTTGAGGGGATCCCAAGTCTGATTTTACTTCTTGTTCTGTGCTTAACGGGAAATTTTAGAATCACCGAGATAATAGGCATTGGGTAACGGGTCTGGGATGATTCGCTCATTCAGTTTTCTGAAATCTATGACCAAGTTCTTATTTGGGTTACTGTAAGCGTCAGTGCCTTTTTATCCACAACCCAAGTTGGACTTGTAGGGTGACCTCGAAAGCCCGATAATGTCGTCTTTCAGATTTGTTTGACTACGTTGTTTACGAAGTCGTAAACACCCATGAGGTTTGGGTAGGCTCTGGAGTATGCTAGTTTGTTTACGAACCATGGCAATGACAGCGGTATAGAATGGGATAGCTTCGTTTGCTGTTAAAAAAGCTTTTTTCCTCCTAATAATTGTGTCTTTGAATTCCTTTTTAACAGAGAAGGGAATCACAATGTCGTTTTCATCTGTTAAATTGACATCAACACAACTGTGCTACGGAAGATTTTCGGAAATGCCCCCTGATATTCCAGAGTGTTCTTTACTAAATTAACCTTTAATATCGTCAAACGAGCTGAGCGTATTTTATAAAAGGGAATAGGGAAGTGTGCTGAAAAACATTTATTAAACAGTTTTGTTTAATTTCGGTGAAGCCGTGTATTGAGCTCGCCGAAAATGATTTGGTGACTGACATTATAGTTTTCAGCTCCTTTAGGGGCTTGAGATAATTTTTTGCCGCGCCAATATCGATTAACAGTTTGAAAGTTCTCCCATCCAACCGTCGTTTAATGAACGGAAACCGGGAGCGTTCCCGATAAAATGCATTGAGTCATAACTTGCAACGTACTCATTCTTACTGTCAAGCTTTTTTTCATATTCTTCCCTAGGGTCTTGGCCTTGGGCTTTTCCTGAACCACATTGTTAAGACGCTGACGTGTTGGGCCTGTGGAACGCTCTGGGGAATTCCTTCTTTTTGGCGCGTTCGGGCCATTTGTATGGTTGTGCTCTGCCTATACTTGAAGGATGAATCAACCTCCATTGGCGGTAGGACTTGCGTTTTAATGTTTGCTTCCGCTTCTCTGGCCAAAGCCAGTGCAGATGGCGTCGACTCTAGCTTCAGCGTTGACCACATCGGCGTCCTCTTGTTCTTGTGTCATCACAATCTTATTGGAGCACTATTGCATTAGGGGCAGGTCACTCTGTCTGACCATCTCTAAGCTTTGTCTCAGTAGGCGTAAGGATGTTTTATCTGAATAAGTACAATCTAGTTTGGCCATTATAATATTTTGATATTATGAGAAACAAGTCAGACTCCAGCTGCGCCTCGGATTTGGTTTCTTAAGATGGTCACAGCGCTGATAATGAGCACTGCTGGCCGATTGTCTCCCTGCGACATACTCGACTTGAGTAGAAGAGAATTCTGGCACAGAATACTTAAACTTCAATACTAATGGTTCCTTATCGTTTTGCGCCAATTATGCTAATCAGGTTGATGTTGATCCAACGGCGCCAGCGTTGTGATGGTCCAACTGTGATAGCATAGCTTTTGCTACGGTGTAATCATGATTACGATGGAAGGCTTGACTTCGACTCCTTTGTTAATTGCTGGTCTTGTGGCTCAGCAATATAATTTTAAAATATTTTCAAGGTATTATACGGCGTGCCGGAGTAGTGTACATTGTTGATTAACGTTTCAGACAAAACAACTCTCCACATGATTAAAGCATAAGTCTACCCTAAGCGTCAATGTATCCACCAAGTCATGGTCGGCAAGACGACTCAGCATTTCACAGAGCGTGGCGGAACACGCCAAATAAGAAGCGTCGGGTTACCACAGCCTTCCGCGGAGCGCGGAATTCAATTCGCTTCAGCATTGTTTATGCAAAGTTACTTAGTTGTTAGGGCATCACATGTTTTATGATTTTATGGACGCAGCGACGTCGGCCTGCGGACAGCGGGCACCGTGCATGTCTTTTATTTTTATATTTGCCTGTTTTTGCGTTTCCACTCCGGTAACGTCCATTTTGTTTTTGTTATTTACTGCCTGCGCAATTAGTGAGCAGCGCGACGTATAGGGGTCCCACTTTACTCTGCCTAAATTCAGCTGCAATATCTCTGAACTGAACTCACAAAATTGTTTCTTTTTTTTTTGAAAGCCAGTAAAATGGGTTAATTTAGTCTCACTTACTTAAATATGAACCTTAAATGGGCCTTTTCGTAAATTAAATGTCAAATCAGGTGGTAAAGCTGTCTCAATTATTTCGTTCCCAATCGATAAATCATATTTTAAAATTTTCAAAATTAAGTAGTTAATAACTACTAGAAAAAATATATCTAATAGTTAGTTAAAAAGAATATGTTTCTTTTTTGCATTATTATTTAAACCGTTAAAATTTTATTTAACTTCCTCTTTTCGCTTAGAATATAATATTGCTGTCTGGCTATGGCTTTAAGTGCAGGAGCTCTAAAATATTAATTTAGTGACTATCTTGTCATTGAAAGGCAGCAAGATTGGATGCTTTGTATCGTATGATATTTTGGCTATTTACCTGCTTATCTGAAATTAAAATATATAAATAAATGCTCAGGGCTCAATACTTATTCTGCTACGACGTCTTTTACAATATGTAATACTCGAGCAGTGTGTGCGACGGGAAGACTATACGTGCTAGGCATAATTTGACTTCGGATAAAGGAGGTGCAAATTCATGCTAAAACATATACCGCATGACTAGGTTATGGCCCCCCATAATTTTTTGGGATTTTGAAACTTTACATGATTTTTAGGGCTTAGACTTCCACTAAATGCAGAATAAATTTCGATTGCAAAATCGGTTCTATAAGATCAAAATACATGAGTAAACATGTATCGAGATCCAGACATGATGGCGGAATATCGACTCTCAGATTCAGCAACCCAAAATATATAAAATAGCATATGCCGCATACCCAAATCATGACATTTTTTATACCCTTGCAGAGGGTATATTAATTTTAGCCAGAAGTTTGCACCTTAGGAGACATCTCCGACCCTATAAAGTATATATATTCTGAATCAGCATCACCAGAGGAGTCAAAAAATGGATGTCCGTCCGTCCGTCCGTCCGTCCGTCCGTCCGTACGTCCGTCCGTCTGTTGCAACGCAAACTAGTCTCTCAGTTTTTGAGCTATCTTCATGAAACTTGACATACAAGCTTCTTATTGCTGTAGGCTGTAAATAAGTCGGAACGAGCCAGATCGGACCGATATATCGTATAGCTGTCATAGAAGCTATCGGCCGATTTTTGTTGTTTTTCAAGATATTGCAACAAGATTTGGCAAATCCTATTCTTATTACGTTCTTAATGTGCTGTCAAAACTATATCAAAATCGGACCACTATAACATATAGCTGCCATAGGAACAATCGGCTGAAATCAGAGTTTTCGTATGCAAACCTGTTTTGTTTTTGGAAATACCGCACATTATCAATACTTTTTAATGTTATACAGTAACCCGCCCTTAGTTTTTCCATTTAAATATCTCAGACGTTTATATTCTATAGCTGTTATAGGAACAATCAGTCAGTTCGCGTGTCTGTTGCAACTCAAATTAGTCCCCCAGTTATTGAGCTATCTTCATGAAACTTTGCTCACAAGCTTCTTATTTCTGCCCTCTTTAAATCAGTCGGAATGGGCCAGATCGGACTGATATATCGTATAGCTGTCATGGAGCCTATCGGCCGATTTTCGTTATATTTCAAGATATAGCTATCAGGCTTATCACATCCAAATCTAAGTGTGTCCCTAATAATAAAGTTCGAAATCGAACTTTTATAACTTATAACGATCAACGATCGGTCTAATGAAGGTTCATGTTGCAATTTTATGGAAACCTGAGTACTATTACATGTAGCTGTTAAACAAAAAATCCTGTAGCTGTTATTCAAACGCATTTTTGAATGAGAACTTTCCAAATTTATTTATATTTTATGACCAACAGATCCTTTACAACACAAAGACATTTCCTCATAACATTTTGTGTTAAGTATATAAGAAATCCAGGTATATACAAAAGCATTAAAAAGGTAGAATTATTTTTTTTCGAAGCAGGTGTTTGATTCATAGCCTTAATCAAGTAAAAACTTGACTTCCTGTACTGTTATAATTGTTCAATAAATACCACAGAAACCAGCAGCAATCCAAATATATTTTATATTTTGTATAACTGCAAGGGTATGAAACCTTCGGCAAGCCGAAGGTAGCCTTGCTTTCTTGTTTTATTTTGTGGTGCTCTGTAATCGAAGAGCTACTCGGCTGGTATTTGTCACATTCAGGATCGCTGACCAACGTCATGCAAAGTTCCGCTGTTTTTACGGAATGTGCAAGATCTCCGTGTTGCTGATGAAGTCTTGCTGTTTATGTCACAGATGCAATATAAACATATTTTTTTATTTATACACGTGGTAAATAAATACCATCTTGCTAGCGTTTTGGGAAAATCAGTGAAGTGTGGCGATGTATATTTATACCCGCCACTCGAAGAGTATAAGGGTATTATAGCTTTGTGCCAACCGAAAATGTTTATAACAGGCAGAAGGAGAAATCTCCGACCCCATAAAATATATATATTCTGAATCAGCATGAACATCCGAGTCGATATAGCCATGCCCGTCTGTCTGTCCGTATGAAAACCTAGATCTCAGCTATTATTGGAGCTAGAGCTACTAAAGTTGGGGACAATATGTGCTAATTCTGCCCGCAGATCAAGTTTATTTTGGATTTTTGCCACTCCTCCATCCGCCCCCATAAATCGGGAATCGATTGTAGCTGCAAATATAGCTCTACAGCAATCAATCAATTTTTTATACATGTAATAAAAACCACAATGCGAAAGTTTCAATAAGATCGGACGATAAATAAGGAAGATATTCAAGAAATAGTATCGCCCTGTGGCCATGTGCTTCTGTCGGATTTTCCGAATGTTAGTTCCCGAGTTCAACTCCAGCAGCAGGCAAACTTTTTATACCCTTGCAGAGGGTATATTAATTTTAGCCAGAAGTTTGCAACGGAGTTAGGAGACATCTCCGACCCAATAAAGTATATATATTCTGAATCAGCATCACCAGAGGAGTCGAAAAATGGATGTCCGTCTGTCCGTCCGTACGTCCGTCCGTCCGTCTGTTGCAACGCAAGCTAGTCTCTCAGTTTTTGAGCTATCTTCATGAAACTTGGCACACAAGCTTCTTATTGCTGTAGGCTGTAAATAAGTCGGAACGAGCCAGATCGGACCGATATATCGTATAGCTGTCATAGAAGCTATCCGCCGATTTTTGTTGTTTTTCAAGATATTGCAACAAGATTTAGCAAATCTTATTCTTTTTACTTTCTTATTGTGCTGTCAAAATTATATCAAAATCGGACCACTATAACATATAGCTGCCATAGGAACAATCGGCAGAAATCAGAGTTTTCGTATGCAAACCTGTTTTGTTTTTGGAAATACCGCACATTATCAATACTTTTTAATGTTATACAGTAACCCGCCCTTAGTTTTTCCATTTAAATATCTCAGACGTTTATATTCTATAGCTGTTATAGGAACAATCAGTCAGTCCGTCTGTCTGTTGCAACGCAAATTAGTCCCCCAGTTATTGAGCTATCTTCATGAAACTTGGCACCTAAGCTTATTATTGATGTAGGCTGTAAATAAGTCGGAACGAGCCAGATCGGACCGATATATCGTATAGCTGTCATAGAAGCTATCGGCCGATTTTTGTTGTTTTTCAAGATATTGCAACAAGATTTGGCAAATCCTATTCTTATTACGTTCTTAATGTGCTGTCAAAATTGTATCAAAATCGGACCACTATAACATATAGCTGCCATAGGAACAATCGGCTGAAATCAGGGTTTTTGTATGCAAACCTGTTTTGTTTTTGGAAATACCGCACATTATCAATACTTTTTAATGTTATACAGTAACCCGCCCTTAGTTTTTCCATTTAAATATCTCAGACGTTTATATTCTATAGCTGTTATAGGAACAATCAGTCAGTCCGCGTGTCTGTTGCAACTCAAATTAGTCCCCCAGTTATTGAGCTATCTTCATGAAACTTTGCTCACAAGCTTCTTATTTCTGCCCTCTTTAAATAAGTCGGAACGGGCCAGATCGGACTGATATATCGTATAGCTGTCATGGAGCCTATCGGCCGATTTTCGTTATATTTCAAGATATAGCTATCAGGCTTATCACATCCAAATCTAAGTGTGTCCCTAATAATAAAGTTCGAAATCGAACTTTTATAACTTATAACGATCAACGATCGGCCTAATGAAGGTTCATGTTGCAATTTTATGGAAACCTGAGTACTATTACATGTAGCTGTTAAACAAAAAATCCTGTAGCTGTTATTCAAACGCATTTTTGAATGAGAACTTTCCAAATTTATTTATATTTTATGACCAACAGATCCTTTACAACACAAAGACATTTCCTCATAACATTTTGTGTTAAGTATATAAGAAAACCAGGTATATACAAAAGCATTAAAAAGGTAGAATTATTTTTTTTCGAAGCAGGTGTTTGATTCATAGCCTTAATCAAGTAAAAACTTGACTTCCTGTACTGTTATAATTGTTCAATAAATACCACAGAAACCAGCAGCAATCCAAATATATTTTATATTTTGTATAACTGCAAGGGTATGAAACCTTCGGCAAGCCGAAGGTAGCCTTGCTTTCTTGTTTTATTTTGTGGTGCTCTGTAATCGAAGAGCTACTCGGCTGGTATTTGTCACATTCAGGATCGCTGACCAACGTCATGCAAAGTTCCGCTGTTTCTACGGAATGTGCAAGATCTCCGTGTTGCTGATGAAGTCTTGCTGTTTATGTCACAGATGCAATATAAACATATTTTTTTATTTATACACGTGGTAAATAAATACCATCTTGCTAGCGTTTTGGGAAAATCAGTGAAGTGTGGCGATGTATATTTATACCCGCCACTCGAAGAGTATAAGGGTATTATAGCTTTGTGCCAACCGAAAATGTTTATAACAGGCAGAAGGAGAAATCTCTGACCCCATAAAATATATATATTCTGAATCAGCATGAACATCCGAGTCGATATAGCCATGCCCGTCTGTCTGTCCGTATGAAAACCTAGATCTCAGCTATTATTGGAGCTAGAGCTACTAAAGTTGGGGACAATATGTGCTAATTCTGCCCGCAGACCAAGTTTATTTTGGATTTTTGCCACTCCTCCATCCGCCCCCATAAATCGGGAATCGATTGTAGCTGCAAATATAGCTCTACAGCAATCAATCAATTTTTTATACATGTGATAAAAACCACAATGCGAAAGTTTCAATAAGATCGGACGATAAATAAGGAAGATATTCAAGAAATAGTATCGCCCTGTGGCCATGTGCTTCTGTCGGATTTTCCGAATGTTAGTTCCCGAGTTCAACTCCAGCAGCAGGCAAACTTTTTATACCCTTGCAGAGGGTATATTAATTTTAGCCAGAAGTTTGCAACGGAGTTAGGAGACATCTCCGACCCAATAAAGAATATATATTCTGAATCAGCATCACCAGAGGAGTCGAAAAATGGATGTTCGTCTGTCCGTCCGTACGTCCGTCCGTCCGTCTGTTGCAACGCAAGCTAGTCTCTCAGTTTTTGAGCTATCTTCATGAAACTTGGCACACAAGCTTCTTATTGCTGTAGGCTGTAAATAAGTCGGAACGAGCCAGATCGGACCACCATAGGAGTCGAAAAATGGATGTCCGTCCGTACGTCCGTCCGTCCGTCTGTTGCAACGCAAGCTAGTTTCTCAGTTTTTGAGCTATCTTCATGAAACTTGGCACACAAGCTTCTTATTGCTGTAGGCTGTAAATAAGTCGGAACGAGCCAGATCGGACCGATATATCGTATAGCTGTCATAGAAGCTATCCGCCGATTTTTGTTGTTTTTCAAGATATTGCAACAAGATTTGGCAAATCTTTTTCTTTTTACTTTCTTATTGTGCTGTCAAAATTATATCAAAATCGGACCACTATAACATATAGCTGCCATAGGAACAATCGGCAGAAATCAGAGTTTTCGTATGCAAACCTGTTTTGTTTTTGGAAATACCGCACATTATCAATACTTTTTAATGTTATAAAGTAACCCGCCCTTAGTTTTTCCATTTAAATATCTCAGACGTTTATATTCTATAGCTGTTATAGGAACAATCAGTCAGTCCGTCTGTCTGTTGCAACGCAAATTAGTCCCCCAGTTATTGAGCTATCTTCATGAAACTTGGCACCCAAGCTTATTATTGATGTAGGCTGTAAATAAGTCGGAACGAGCCAGATCGGACCGATATATCGTATAGCTGTCATAGAAGCTATCGGCCGATTTTTGTTGTTTTTCAAGATATTGCAACAAGATTTGGCAAATCCTATTCTTATTACGTTCTTAATGTGCTGTCAAAATTGTATCAAAATCGGACCACTATAACATGTAGCTGCCATAGGAACAATCGGCTGAAATCAGGGTTTTCGTATGCAAACCTGTTTTGTTTTTGGAAATACCGCACATTATCAATACTTTTTAATGTTATACAGTAACCCGCCCTTAGTTTTTCCATTTAAATATCTCAGACGTTTATATTCTATAGCTGTTATAGGAACAATCAGTCAGTCCGCGTGTCTGTTGCAACTCAAATTAGTCCCCCCAGTTATTGAGCTATCTTCATGAAACTTTGCTCACAAGCTTCTTATTTCTGCCCTCTTTAAATAAGTCGGAATGGGCCAGATCGGACTGATATATCGTATAGCTGTCATGGAGCCTATCGGCCGATTTTCGTTATATTTCAAGATATAGCTATCAGGCTTATCACATCCAAATCTAAGTGTGTCCCTAATAATAAAGTTTGAAATCGAACTTTTGTAACTTATAACGATCAACGATCGGCCTAATGAAGGTTCATGTTGCAATTTTATGGAAACCTGAGTACTATTACATGTAGCTGTTAAACAAAAAATCCTGTAGCTGTTATTCAAACGCATTTTTGAATGAGAACTTTCCAAATTTATTTATATTTTATGACCAACAGATCCTTTACAACACAAAGACATTTCCTCATAACATTTTGTGTTAAGTATATAAGAAATCCAAGTATATACAAAAGCATTAAAAAGGTAGAATTATTTTTTTTCGAAGCAGGTGTTTGATTCATAGCCTTAATCAGGTAAAAATCTTGAATTTCTGTACTGTTATAATTGTTCAATAAATACCACAGAAACCAGCAGCAATCCAAATATATTTTATATTTTGTATAACTGCAAGGGTATGAAACCTTCGGCAAGCCGAAGGTAGCCTTGCTTTCTTGTTTTATTTTGTGGTGCTCTGTAATCGAAGAGCTACTCGGCAGGTATTTGTCACATTCAGGATCGCTGACCAACGTCATGCAAAGTTCCGCTGTTTCTACGGAATGTGCAAGATCTCCGTGTTGCTGATGAAGTCTTGCTGTTTATGTCACAGATGCAATATAAACATATTTTTTTATTTATACACGTGGTAAATAAATACCATCTTGCTAGCGTTTTGGGAAAATCAGTGAAGTGTGGCGATGTATATTTATACCCGCCACTCGAAGAGTATAAGGGTATTATAGCTTTGTGCCAACCGAAAATGTTTATAACAGGCAGAAGGAGAAATCTCCGACCCCATAAAATATATATATTCTGAATCAGCATGAACATCCGAGTCGATATAGCCATGCCCGTCTGTCTGTCCGTATGAAAACCTAGATCTCAGCTATTATTGGAGCTAGATCTACTAAAGTTGGGGACAATATGTGCTAATTCTGCCCGCAGATCAAGTTTATTTTGGATTTTTGCCACTCCTCCATCCGCCCCCATAAATCGGGAATCGATTGTAGCTGCAAATATAGCTCTACAGCAATCAATCAATTTTTTATACATGTGATAAAAACCACAATGCGAAAGTTTCAATAAGATCGGACGATAAATAAGGAAGATATTCAAGAAATAGTATTGCCCTGTGGCCATGTGCTTCTGTCGGATTTTCCGAATGTTAGTTCCCGAGTTCAACTCCAGCAGCAGGCAAGCTTTTTATACCCTTGCAGAGGGTATATTCATTTTAGCCAGAAGTTTGCAACGGAGTTAGGAGACATCTCCGACCCAATAAAGTATATATATTCTGAATCAGCATCACCAGAGGAGTCGAAAAATGGATGTCCGTCTGTCCGTCCGTACGTCCGTCCGTCCGTCCGTCCGTCTGTTTCAACGCAAGCTAGTCTCTCAGTTTTTGAGCTATCTTCATGAAACTTGGCATACAAGCTTCTTATTGCTGTAGGCTGTAAATAAGTCGGAATGAGCCAGATCGGACCGATATATCGTATAGCTGTCATAGAAGCTATCCGCCGATTTTTGTTGTTTTTCAAGATATTGCAACAAGATTTGGCAAATCCTATTCTTATTACGTTCTTAATGTGCTGTCACAATTATATCAAAATCGGACCACTATAACATATAGCTGCCATAGGAACAATCGGCTGAAATCAGGGTTTTTGTATGCAAACCTGTTTTGTTTTTGGAAATACCGCACATTATCAATACTTTTTAATGTTATACAGTAACCCGCCCTTAGTTTTTCCTTTTAAATATCTCAGACGTTTATATTCTATAGCTGTTATAGGAACAATCAGTCAGTCCGTCTGTCTGTTGCAACGCAAATTAGTATCGTATAGCTGTCATGGAGCTTATCGGCCGATTTTCGTTATATTTCAAGATATAGCTATCAGGCTTACGACATCCAAATCTAAGTGTGTCCCTAATAATAAAGTTCGAAATCGAACTTTTATAACTTATAACGATCAACGATCGGCCTAATGAAGGTTCATGTTGCAATTTTATGGAAACCTGAGTACTATTACATGTAGCTGTTAAACAAAAAATCATATAGCTGTCAAACGCATTTTTGAATGAGAACTTTTCAAATTTAGATTTTATGACCAACAGATCCTTTACAACACAAAGACATTTCCTCATAACATTTTGTGTTAAGTATATAAGAAATCCAGGTATATACAAAAGCATTAAAAAGGTAAAATTATTTTTTTTTTTCGAAGCAGGTGTTTGATTCATAGCCTTAATCAGGTAAAAATCTTGACTTTCTGTACTTTTATAATTGTTCAATAAATACCACAGAAACCAGCAGCAATCCAAATGTATTTTATATTTTGTATAACTGCAAGGGTATGAAACCTTCGGCAAGCCGAAGGTAGCATTGCTTTCTTGTTTTTTAATTATATGCACCGAAAATATTCATAATGCAATTTTATCGGCTTTGCGTAAGAAGTGCAATGGCGATTGGTGATGGTAGTTGACTGTTAAGCGTGAGGCCCGGGGTTCAACTCCTAGGTTCGACGTCGGCCGGCGGCTGTGTGATGTGTATTTTTTCACCTTTGAAAAATATTTATGTTTAATTCAAATTAATTTGAATAAAGAAAATTAATCAATGAAAAACAAAACAACGCCGCCGTCGCCGCATTGCATATTTATTCTTTTCATGTATAATAATCTAAATGGTCTCATAATGCAACTTTGCCGACGTTGGTGTCAGTGCGGTGACGGCGCAGTGGAAGTAGTGGCTGCTAGTAGAGATTTTATTTTTGGAGATCGATGGATCGAATCCAAATGGGGCCAACAAATAAATTTGTTATATTTTGTTCCGTTGTTGTTGTTTTTTTTTTTTTTGGTCGAAGCCATATTAATTTATATTACACATGTACATTGTAAATTCATGGCCCATGCAATTTAAGTTTTACTTTCAGTCAAAAATCAAGGACAATTGGACTTGGTCTTGCAGAAGTTTTCTATTTTAATGCCAGCCAAGTAAAGTAATAAAGTAATAATTATGACATTTGTTTTGCAATGTACAAAATAAGTTTTTAATATATTTAATGTCAGTTAGAATAGAAAGAGATTGTCAGCAGCAATAGACACGAGAAATCTGATTTGACTAATTCACTTTTTTTTTAATTATGTGCACCGAAAATATTCATAATGCAATTTTATCGGTCTTCGCGTTAGAAATTTTTTTGTTGTTGTAGCGTGCGTTTATTTATTTAAGATCTGTCCGAGAGGACAATAATTAAATGGTTTGGCGGGTGACTTAACTTAAGGGATACAACATGTACATGTATTTGGGGCGGGTTTCAAATCTATTTGTTACTGTTGTGGTAGGTCAAGGGGATGTCTCCTCATTAGTCGTCTGCTGGTTTGGCTGTTGTCCAATAGGTTTATGGCGAGGTGGTTGGGGTGATTCCCAAGCCTATTAAGGTATCTCTCGCTGAGCCTAGAGATTTCTTCTGAGACTGTTGGGATTACAAATTCTCCATGTATTGCAACGTTTTCATGGTAGGGATGCGCATTACAGGCGATTCTCAAGCACCTGTTCTGGAACCGCTGTATTATCTGGCGATTCGAGTGGCTTGCCGTGCCCCACAGCTGTATCCCGTAGGTCCAGATTGGCTTGAGAATCGCCTTGTACACCAGGATTTTGAGTTTTTGTCTCAGCTTGGACCTTCTCCCAATGAGCCATTGCATCTGCCTCAGTCGCGCGTCGGCCTGTATGTGTTTGCTGAGTAGGTGGGGACGCCATGTGAGCCTGCGGTCCAGGGTCAGCCCTAGGTAATTGGGTGCGGGCACGTCGCAGTGCTCATTATCAGCGCTGTGACCATCTTAAGAAACCAAATCCGAGGCGCAGCTGGAGTCTGACTTGTTTCTCATAATATCAAAATATTATAATGGCCAAACTAGATTGTACTTATTCAGATAAAACATCCTTACGCCTACTGAGACAAAGCTTAGAGATGGTCAGACAGAGTGACCTGCCCCTAATGCAATAGTGCTCCAATAAGATTGTGATGACACAAGAACAAGAGGACGCCGATGTGGTCAACGCTGAAGCTAGAGTCGACGCCATCTGCACTGGCTTTGGCCAGAGAAGCGGAAGCAAACATTAAAACGCAAGTCCTACCGCCAATGGAGGTTGATTCATCCTTCAAGTATAGGCAGAGCACAACCATACAAATGGCCCGAATGCGCCAAAAAGAAGGAATTCCCCAGAGCGTTCCACAGGCCCAACACGTCAGCGTCTTAACAATGTGGTTCAGGAAAAGCCCAAGGCCAAGACCCTAGGGAAGAATATGAAAAAAGCTTGACAGTAAGAATGAGTACGTTACAAGTTATGACTCAATGCATTTTATCGGGAACGCTCCCGGTTTCCGTTCATTAAACGACGGTTGGATGGGAGAACTTTCAAACTGTTAATCGATATTGGCGCGGCAAAAAATTATCTCAAGCCCCTAAAGGTGCTGAAAACTATAATGTCAGTCACCAAATCATTTTCGGCGAGCTCAATACACGGCTTCACCGAAATTAAACAAAACTGTTTAATAAATGTTTTTCAGCACACTTCCCTATTCCCTTTTATAAAATACGCTCAGCTCGTTTGACGCTATTAAAGGTTAATTTAGTAAAGAACACTCTGGAATATCAGGGGGCATTTCCGAAAATCTTCCGTAGCACAGTTGTGTTGATGTCAATTTAACAGATGAAAACGACATTGTGATTCCCTTCTCTGTTAAAATGGAATTCAAAGACACAATTATTAGGAGGAAAAAAGCTTTTTTAACAGCAAACGAAGCTATCCCATTCTATACCGCTGTCATTGCCATGGTTCGTAAACAAACTAGCATACTCCAGAGCCTACCCAAACCTCATGGGTGTTTACGACTTCGTAAACAACGTAGTCAAACAAATCTGAAAGATGACATTATCGGGCTTTCGAGGTCACCCTACAAGTCCAACTTGGGTTGTGGATAAAAAGGCACTGACGCTTACAGTAACCCAAATAAGAACTTGGTCATAGATTTCAGAAAACTGAATGAGCGAATCATCCCAGACCCGTTACCCAATGCCTATTATCTCGGTGATTCTAAAATTTCCCGTTAAGCACAGAACAAGAAGTAAAATCAGACCTGGGATCCCCTCAAAAACATAGCCGAAAACTGGCAGCAGCCAGATACCACGGTAAGAGGACGGATTGCTCCTGTCCTTATCCAGCCTTATGGAGCGCCACAAAACCAGGGCGCTTTCACTCAGTGGGAAAGTATCCATTTCTGATACAATAGAAAACAACGGCATGAGATGCTCGGGAATGGCACGCCACACACCCTCGACTATCACCCTAGTGTTGCCGGCCATGCTGGGAGAGTGCCTGCATTTCACCGTGTGACACTAGCATCTATCTCTGGGGATTCAAGCTCTGGGGATTCAAGCTGCGGTCGGATAGCAGCAGGGACAACATAGGAGGCCGTTAACTCAAATCTGCAATCGTCACCCTCCTGACCTCCCGACATTTGAAATATACTTCGGCAGTCTACCAATCGATCGTCCTTGCGGTTTTGGGTCCTCTGCGTCCCAGGACTTGAACGTGCACTAGCGAGCGCACCGGAGAGAACTAATCATTCAACGGCGTGTCAGCAAAGTCTTCTGGGAGTCCCTTGATCCCTTGTTCCTTGCATAATTACAACATTATAATGTTATGATCACTAAGATCCCATTCATTCACTCTTCAATCAAACGAGGTCCACGTAGACACTGCATTGTGTTTCACCATATTCAACTACCCGGCTCGGCTATCTTGTATCTAGTCGGCCAGCAGCTCACTCCGTAGGTTAGGATTAGAGTGGAACAAGTCGGAAAGGCTACAGTCGAGCGGACTCGACTGTGATATACCCGCTACAATTCTTCGGAAAAACACGTGCCAAATGTGAACAATGCGTTCTTGCTTTTAAGTTCTTTCCGTCTCTAAGTTGTTTTGCCTATGCAAGTTCTTATTGGATGTTACCCTTTGCTTTTATTACTGTGCAGTTATAAGTTATGCATGTGTGAAAGACGCCTATACATACATACATACATATATGCTGCCTCACAATACATCTCAACATATCTAATTAGATTTGTCGTTTGTTTTTTGTGTTGCTGCTCAATGTCTTTTTCGATTCTAAGTGGCTTTAAATATACTAAAAATTTATTTTGAATTTTGCAACACACTATAAAATAAAAAAAAAATATAAGATACAAAAAAAAAAATAAATATAAGTCGCCGCGGCACACAGGAGTTGAACTCCGGACCTCTCGCTTAACAGTCAAGTACCATCACCACACGACCACTGCATTTCTTACGCGATGACCGATAAAATTGCACTATGAATATTTTCTGTGCACATAATTAAAAACAAGAAAGCAAGGCTACCTTCGGCTTGCCGAAGGTTTCATACCCTTGCAGTTATACAAAATATAAAATATATTTGGATTACTGCTGGTTTCTGTGGTATTTATTGAACAATTATAACAGTACAGGAAGTCGAGATTTTTACCTGATTAAGGCTATGAATCAAACACCTGCTTAAAAAAAATAATTCTACCTTTTAATGCTTTTGTATATACCTGGATTTCTTATATACTTAACACAAAATGTTATGAGGAAATGTCTTTGTGTTGTAAAGGATGTGTTGGTCATAAAATCTAAATTTGGAAAGTTCTTATTAAAAAATACGTTTGACAGCTATATGATTTTTTGTTTAACAGCTACATGTAATAGTACTCAGGTTTCCATAAAATTGCAACATGAACCTTCATTAGACCGATCGTTGATCGTTATAAGTTATAAAAGTTCGATTTCGAACTTTATTATTAGGGACACACTTAGATTTGGATGTGGTAAGCCTGATAGCTATATCTTGAAATATAACGAAAATCGGCCGATAGGCTCCATGACAGCTATACGATATATCAGTCCGATCTGGCCCGTTCCGACTTATTCAAAGAGGGCAGAAATAAGAAGCTTGTGAGCAAAGTTTCGTGAAGATAGCTCAATAACTGGGGGGACTAATTTGCGTTGCAACAGACAGACGGACTGACTGATTGTTCCTATAGCAGCTATATAATATAAACGTCTGAGATATTTAAATGGAAAAACTAAGGGCGGGTTACTGTATAACATTAAAAAGTATTGATAATGTGCGGTATTTCCAAAAACAAAACAGGTTTGCATACAAAAACCCTGATTTCAGCCGATTGTTCCTATGGCAGCTATATGTTAAATTGGTCCGATTTTGATACAATTTTGACAGCACATTAAGAACGTAATAAGAATAGGATTTGCCATATCTTGTTGCAATATCTTGAAAAACAACAAAAATCGGCCGATAGCTTCTATGACAGCTATACGATATATCGGTCCGATCTGGCTCGTTCCGACTTATTTACAGCCTACAGCAATAATAAGCTTGTGTGCCAAGTTTCATGAAGATAGCTCAATAACTGGGGGACTAATTTGCGTTGCAACAGACAGACGGACTGACTGATTGTTCCTATAACAGCTATAGAATATAAACGTCTGAAATATTTAAATGGAAAAACTAAGGGCGGGTTACTGTATAACATTAAAAAGTATTGATAATGTGCGGTATTTCCAAAAACAAAACAGGTTTGCATACAAAAACCCTGATTTCAGCCGATTGTTCCTATGGCAGCTATATGTTATAGTGGTCCGATTTTGATACAATTTTGACAGCACATTAAAAACGTAATAAGAATAGGATTTGCCAAATCTTGTTGCAATATCTTTAAAAACAACAAAAATCGGCCGATAGCTTCTATGACAGCTATACGATATATCGGTCCGATCTGGCTCGTTCCGACTTATTTACAGCCTACAGCAATAAGGAGCTTGAGTGCCAAGTTTCATGAAGATAGCTCAAAAACTGAGAGACAAGTTTGCGTTGCAACAGACGGACGGACGGACGGACAGACGGACATCCATTTTTCGACTCCTCTGGTGATGCTGATTCAGAATATATATACTTTATAGGGAGATGTCGGAGATGTCTCCTAAGGTGCGTTGCAAACTTCTGGCTAAAATTAATATACCCTCTGCAAGGGTATAAAAACAAGTCGGAAAGGCTACAGTCGAGCTGACTCGACTGTGATATACCCGCTACAATTCTTCGGAAAAACACGTGCCAAATGTGAACAATGCGTTCTTGCTTTTTATTTCTTTCTGTCTCTAATTTGTTTTGCCTATGCAAGTTCCACTCAATTCTTATTGGATGTTGACCATTGCTTTTATTACTTTGCAGTTATAAATTATACATACTTATATGCTGCCTCACAATACATCTCAACATATCTAATTAGATTTGTCGTTTGTTTTTTGTGTTGCTGCTCAATGTCTCTTTCCATTCTAAGTGGCTTTAAATATACTAAAAATTTATTTTGAATTTTGCAACACACCATAAAATAAAACAAGAAAGCAAGGCTACCTTCGGCTTGCCGAAGGTTTCATACCCTTGCAGTTATACAAAATATAAAATATATTTGGATTGCTGCTGGTTTCTGTGGTATTTATTGAACAATTATAACAATACAGGAAGTCAAGATTTTTACCTGATTAAGGCTATGAATCAAACACCTGCTTCGAAAAAAAATAATTCTACCTTTTTAATGCTTTTGTATATACCTGGATTTCTTATATACTTAACACAAAATGTTATGAGGAAATGTCTTTGTAAAGGATCTGTTGGTCATAAAATCTAAATTTGGAAATTTGATTTCAGCCGATTGTTCCTATGACAGCTATATGTTATAGTGGTCCGATTATACAATTTGATACAATTTTGACAGCGCATTGAGAACGTAATAAG